>DWMG01004915.1:0-10572 GCA_018244855.1 Elbella merops | reverse complement strand
TTAACGGTCGGGTTTTTAACTTGAAATTCCTAGTAGTGGTTCGGAGGCTGGATATGTGTCCGATGTATTGCAATAGGCTCACTCCGTATTTGAAACGTGTACATTTCTCTGCCCACGTTTTCGCTAATGATAGGCGTGATGTTCCGCAGATTTGAAATATTCGAGTCGAGTCTCTGAGTACGTGTAGGGATTAAAAATAACATTTTTACAATATGTTGCGCTACACTTCTACCGAGTGGATATTGTAACAGTAGTTTTTCATCAGAGCTCTCGAAAGGATATATTTTCAAGCCTGGGTGAAGCTGGATAGCGGGAACTTGATTTAGATTTTGGATAAAAATATTTACGTCATGTGAGTGAAGCTGGAAATTTGCACATTTTTGAACACGCCACAATGTTCCTTGAGGTATGCAAAGGGTACCAACCTGTACTTAACTAGCGTGGGAGACTATGGTCTTGATGCTACTTATTCTAGGGGAGATGTATGTCCGACAGAGGACCGATATGACGAAATGTGGCGTTGTTAATTAGCCGCTTCACTGAACCTTATTATTAACCTTAGCATTGATCAGTGTTCATTAAGATTAATATTAGATTTATATTTACATAGAACTTAAAAATTCTATTTATTATTTTTTTTTATTTCATTTATCAATATCTTACTTTGTGCCCTCCTCTCAAGAACTGCTATTTGAAATTTATAATTTTGCTACAAGAGTAGAATATTGAAAAATTTGAAGAAAAATGTACCCGTAACCCTCGTCAAAGTTTTAACTATTTCTATTATAAATCGCATTAAAATCGGTTTAGTCTTGAAAGTGTAATCCACAGACAGACGACAGATCGTTCTGTTTCCTTATATAGAATTTTTTCAGTTGACGTTTATAGTTACATATTTACGTTGAATATCCGTATTTGAACAGCAAATATAGAACTGAACTAACACTCAGTCCTGTCTCTATAGTCCTATTCTAGGACGGCAGCAGGTATTCGCGAACAGCAGCAGCTTTGTGTCTGGTGCCCGTTCGGTTACTACTCTATTTTTTATTATATGATATGATCTCTTCGCATGGTGAGTGCAGATGCTCTTTAAGATGGAACATGAATGCCTAGGAAGACTATATTCACCTCTGTTTCACAGCTTGGCCGTCCGGATAAACAACGTGAAATCAAGCCGTTTCGTTCTGGCAATTGGAATATCCACCAGACAAGGATGGGAACATGTTGTGTGTCTAAATGTTCAAAGTAAAAAAGGAGTAGGGGAATCAATATTTTCACAGAAAACGGAAACAATGTATATGTGCAATTTTACAAACATTGGACATTCATGTATATTGTTAGGCTTTATTAAAGCAGATGTTGGAGGTATGTTCGCGTGTTGTTAAACTCGATATTAGCCGGCATATTTACATACCAAGCGTACACCCCATTGCGCTGAGCTGCTATTAATAGGTTTTCGTATGAGTTTGTTTTTATATTGTACTTTTTGAGCATCTGCATATTTATAGGGGTTTTATTTAAGCTGAGTCATGAGAGCGGGGCAAGCTGTGCTCTGCGACCCCAATCCGCATACCCAGGGGAAAAATGAACTGAGACAGGCCGATATTGACGTGTACAGGTTGCGTATATATACATATTTTACTCATAAATCCATACTTCAAAATCTCAAAGGTTGTTTAATAAAACGGAATTTATAAATCATGAATTTCATACAAAGAATACCTATAGTGAACAATATAATAGACATAATAACATTAATAATTTTACATCATCAATCAGTTTCTCTCGTTGATAATACTTATATTAAACGTGATAATAATCAAGATATTTATGTAGCCGACGGTACTCGCTGCACTTGTGTTAATTCGTTTCCGGTTGTGAAATCCCAAACCAAGTTCGCTATTCAGCTGTACGATTCGGCTTTTAGAGGGTTTTGTGGCGCGAGGTAAAGCTTTGGGAATAAGATATTTCAACGTTTTATGCTAAGCAAGCGAAACCAAACGGTAAATGTCAATTAAAGGTGTGCCGACCCGCATTTGGCCAGCGTGGCAGACTATGGTCTTAACTCTTATGATTCGGAACTGACGCACTGACGACATTGGTACTTTAAAAAGGCTGATGTTGGTGAGATCATGCAATAGTCCTTAGGACCCATGTAAGTGATTAACGCTGGCATATCTAAAATAATACTAAGTTACCTAAGGTGCCTGTCTACCTCTATAGAAATAGGGATGATGTAATTATTGCATGTAGGTCTGTATGTCATTTGGTAGAGATGTTTTTTGATAACTTTAAGTATTGATAATGTCGAACGGCATCGTTATTTTATGTTTGTATACTCGTAACTTAAGGTAACATAACCAAACAAATTATGTTTGATATTTCAGCACCACAGAGCTGGAAGCATTTCACGTGAACGCATCTAAAGTCAAGTGACAAATTGAAATGCAGCAGTCGCAATGCATTCGAATCGAAAGCCTCTCAAAGCCTTCAGCATCACTTGCCACCAATAAGCCTTCTCTTTGAGTTTTGTGACAAATAAGACATTCAGTTCGATGCATGCGATTGAAAACTGTATGAAGTACACAATAAGGGTTATATTGCTATGTTGGTGGGTTAACGTATTCAGGTAAATGGAATCAGTAGACATCCCGCAGCTGTGCTTCGGAAGCGTATGTTAAGGCCTGAGGTATGACGCAGTAGGGTTATACCCGATATTAAGATTGTGTCATGTTTGTTCATACTATCTAACGTAGTACTACTTTCCAGTATTTAAACCAGGTTACACTGTTATTCTCAATTCTTTTATTTGGACTGTTAGAACACGAGTGTCTTCTCAGAAAGAGAGGGCTGGTCTGCCACGTTGGCCGTGCGGATTGGTAAACTTCACACGTCTTAGGGATTTCTTTTCAACCTTAAAGTTGACGTAGGGGTGTGTATAATCAAAATTTATTAAAGTATAATTTTATTAAATTATTGTCCCGCCTAGTTTTATATATTTGGTAATAGTCAGACTATTTTTGGACGCGTCCGATGTCCTTCTTAACTCAAAATCCCTAAAAATATACATGAGTTAAGTTGATACATAATTAAGTTATGTACTTAGGTTGATGCTTCCGCAACATTTAATAATAAGCTATTATAGATATAAATTATTGGAATTATTTCAATATGAAAAAAAAAAAAACTTGACAAAATTTTCATTCTACTGTTGTCCAACCATAAGATCTCAGAACGAGAAAGGCGAGGGCCACAGTCTGCAAGACTATATTGGTAGACTGTGATTTGATCTCCTGCAATTATTATAAATATGTATTGCATATATGTAACGATATTCAATATATTTCCTACACATTCTCGTCTCCACAATGCTCAGTGCTACTCAAATTTTGCGCCAGCGATAAATAATAACTTAGGGCTAACTATAACAGATCCAAATAAAATAATTTATGTTGGAATATAGACATAAACAAGAACGTATCTTTAATAATCTATGCTATTCGAGCGCTATATTTTGTCTGTGTCATGTTCTATGTTGCATTGTGTCCCTCCCCCACCTCCGGATTCGCTACCACGCTGCTTGTAAAACTTTTTATAGTATTTATGATTAATAAATCTCGTATTGTCTACTAGTAAAGTGCATTATTTTTTTATTATATATGTATATTACATTTATTAAAATGTTTTCATTAATAATTATCAAATAATACCTATTATAATTGGTTCTATTAATATCTTGGCTGATGTAGAGAGAGTTTATTATTATTATATCGTCATGCCAGGTCCTCATGGGTTCCTTAAGACGGACGCAGAGAGCACCGAGTGCGTTGTTACTGTTTTTACACATCTGACACGTTTCTTTTCCATTCATCACTCTCTGGTTCCGTATATGCTTATGTACTACTCTGTCCGTCAGTATGTGACCCAGTTGGCCGAAATTAACGAATATTGATCTCAAACATAGTAATAATGATATTACTATGAAATCTTATAAATGTATCTTATTATATTTTCTAATCGCTGTATCTTATGTTTATGGTCGGAAATGTTTAAAAAAATCCATTACGATTTCCGCCTTTACTAGTATCACAAAAATAGCCATATATTATTTTATTTTTCCGCCACTATCGTACGTAGAACTCGTGCGTTGTTGACAACCCTAGCGCGCGATAGTTTGGGAAGCGCTGGCTTTGATAAAGTGTTGATGCAGGCGTCTTTTCATTTCCCTCTATTGATGTTGTGTAGTGAGAGTTGACGTTACAAGGTTATTAAATGTCGCGTTTGAATGAACAGTCTTCGGTCTGCTACCCTGGTTTCCTGGTCTATTGTAAGTAAATCGGCTTTTATACAGAGTGTTCAATTTTATAGAGGGTTTTCAGTTTTATAGAAGTCCTTCAGTTTTGTACAAGTTGTTCAGTTTTATACAGACATTCAGTTTTATAGCCGGTGTTCAGTTTAGATTTTTTTCGAGTCGTTTGTTCAGTGATTAGCAAGGTTGATCGTTGAGCTGGCAATGTTGGGTTCGATTCCCAATGAAGATATATGTGTGATAAGCACATTTGCTTTTATTATGGAGGTCAGATAAAGGAAACATGATAATAAAGGTATTCTATATATGCCAACTTATTGATAGGTAAAGGCTTTTGCCGCCATGGGCCAGCGTGGCAAATCCTTAATAGCTTGATCCTTTACATTTTGAGAGGACACCCGTGTTCAATAGTTTAACGATGGAAGCGTAGATGATAAAAGACTATTCGTGGTTGAGCACAAACATCTATAAGTTGGGGCCACAGCTGGGACAATCCATATACTTATCTGGTATTGAAAATTTCACTTAAATGTTGCTATATAAAATGCGACTGACGGCTAGCACCTGGTGTGCGCAGCTCACAAGATGAACTCGATATTTACAGTATCATAAAACCGCGCCGCAACCACAAATCACTGAGTGTTGCTAGTGCGAAAAATCCGAAATATGCGCCGATATATCCACACTGTACGATAAATAACAGCGGTGTTGCCAGGCTTGCCCGTTGCCGCGTTGATTGCTTATGAACTGTGAATTTTTTCGTTACAGTAAGTTTAGTTACGGATGCGCAGCGCCTGATTTTGGGGTAGTTATTTTTGATCAAATTTTAATTTTTTAACGGTTAAAGTTAAGGAACTCACCCCTATTCTACAGTGGGACGTAAATGTAATTAGTGACATGTGGGCGTTTACTACATTGTTGTGGGTACCCCTTTGTGGATTACAGGCATGATGTTACTTTTTTTTAATTAAGGGATTGGTTGTTCGAATATTGAATTTGTGACAGTGCGGTACAAAATTATTTATTAAACCATTTAAAGATTATTGTAATGTGAAAATGAATACTGAGATCTATAATCCATATTTTAACAATGTGCACAGATCTACGTTCGAAATCACAAGCAGTTTTTATATTTTTTGTTTGTAATACAACCAGTGGACTTAGAATAACTATATGGCACAGAAAAGAGAGGATGAGAGTGATGAATGTGGAAAAAGAATTCCAAGTCTATGTGAATACAGATACTTGTACACTGTAGTGGACCGGATATAATGATATACAAAAACTGGTAACGACAACCTTATTAAAAACAAAAAGAAGATATATCTTCTAATTTCTGTTATTAGCCAGAGAGTTAAATTTCAAGAAAATGAACAGCGAATTCCAACAACTGAGCCTCGCAACATCCCGACATTATTATGGGCGCAAAAAATAATTTATACCCCAAATCCACTGGCATAATACCTTATTAACTTCATGGCCATTAGCCCTGATTTATTATTTTCCTCTCTGTCTCCCAAAGCGTGCTCTAATGGATTAGCTTCGGTGCTTCCATTTGGTCAAACTTCGGGAATTTCGGTTCATTTCAAAATCTATATATTAATACGTGAACATATATCTATATATGTATTTCTTTTAAAGAACAGTGTGCACTAGCAGGAATGTTTTGAGCGTACGTAGTAACCATACACAGGTTATGGAAAATTCTGACTCTCCCATCAGCTGGTATCTGATCGGTCAAGACAGATGAGTCATCGTCTCCCTTCGCACCTGCATCCATCAGCATTCGCATTTTTCGCATCTTACACATTCTTATTATGTAGGTACATACCGGCATTCATATACGGTCACTTGATGATAACTTCAGTCAGGGGTAGCGGAGTGAGCTTAGAGACGAAAGGTCAGACAAAACCAAGCTTTTTTCTGCATAATACGACGTAATTAGCAATCAGCTTTTATATATTATATTCGCGGATAGAAGTATGGCAACTTATCAATCTCTTAATGGTCACTTCTCCAGAGCTTGATCACAATGTGTTATGAGCAATTTTAATCAGCTGTATTATAACATGTTATCCATAATACCATATTATTCTCTAAGAAAGGGAAGAAAAAGAAAGAAAAGTCATCGAGTGGCGACCACGTCTCTGTAAAAGGAGCGTAGGTCGCCCTCCTACCAGATGGTCTGACCACCTGAAGAAGACAGCAGTAAGCTGCTGGATTCGGAAGGCCCAAGACCGGAAGGAGTGGCGCCGATTAGGGGAGGCCTATGTCCAGAAGCAGACATCTAGAGGCTGTCGATGATGACGATGATTCTGTAAGGCGTGTAATGTCTGCCAACCAGTTCTTGACCAGCGTGGCAGACTAGAGCCTCAACCCTTCTATCCTCAAAATACACACGTGCCAATTTGAAACAATAACATTTGATGATGATCATGTCTTAATAATAGTACAAACGGAATATTAATTCTCGTTAGGTTGATGAGTGAGTAGCGAACAAATCAGATGTTAATGATTAATTATTATTAACTTCTTAATGGCAGCCGCGCCGCGTCTGCGTTACATGCGCGTAGTATTTAATAACGTGTTCCGATCTGGCGAATTGAAAACCGCGGCTTGCGTTTATTAATTATGAGCTCGAATCGGCCAATTAATTAATTAATTTGAGGCTCGTGTGTAATTACAAATGCCTATAGAGGATGTTATTTCTTGGTATTAATAGTATGCTTTCAGAGTTGTCTGCCTTATTCGTCGGGTGGTTGCAAGCGCGACTGTTCATTCATTGGTGCTGGTTCGATCCCCGGATCGGGCAAAGTATTATTGGATTTTTAGAGTCTATATTTTTGCTCGGCCTACTTTCCATTGTTGGACGTATAACATATTGGTGAAACGTGTGATGTACTACACTTCTTCAGAGAAATACAGGCGTGGTGTTGTGTTCTGAAAGTTCTCCAAAATGTGCTCTGAACAGTGAGAAGTTCACTAAGACGCACTTGGCCAGTATGAAAGATTATTGCTTTACATTGTCATTCCGAGAGGAGACCCGTGTCCAACAGTGGAACGATAAAAACCTTCATCATTATGAGGTACATAATATGTCACACAAAACAATATAAGCTGATTTATTTACTACTAGTTTCAACTTGTGATGTAGATAATTTGAGTAGTAAGTTTATTACAACAAGAATTTTAATCGATCAAATACCCGTATCACGTTGTTTACTAAAATTACAAAGCACTGAACAATATTATTATATAACGTATCAATGATATTGAGGAGATCTTCAAAAAGGCCTCCAACACTGAAAGCCTCTTAGAACGGGCGGCCCTGGTAATTGGTGTTCATTTATTTACTGATTTTATGCTTACAATGGGAGTGGGCGGAGAGAAAATTAGTTCCCGTTATTTTGTCTATGGATTTGCTCTTTAGTGGGTAAGTCAGGACGTGGTTATATTACATACCGGTATAATTTATGTATGTTTTTTTTGGGTCAATCTGACTTGTTTCACATCCATCCGAGGTCGTCCTTTAAGTGGTTCCATTGGTCGCAGTGAGGTCACGGCGGAGACTCCACTTGGGCCAATTAAATTTTGCCTATTAATAATGACGAAAAGTTTAATACTAACGTGCTGGCGAACGTTTTTAGCCTTTAATCGTGTTAGGGCGCCGTGAAAGTGACCGCGTAATATCGTACAAGGTGTACGATATTTAAGATAGAAAAGTCAAAGTGTCATGGTTGATTACTTCAATGGGGACAGTAGAACGAGCAAGATGAATATGGTGAAAGAAGATGACGAAGGTACTATACCATGAATGGCGTGCGATACAGTTTGACATTTTGATAGTTGCGATTCGTTTGATTTTCAATATTCTGTCACTTTTATTTCAATGACTATTATCAGTTGAACTTGTTGTAGAATGTCGGTACTTTAACATTTGTAATTTCTGGAATATTTGGATTAGTTGTTAGTTGGATATCAAATTAGGACTGTCTTCGGAAAAGTAAGTAAACGCTGGTCACCCTATCCGAACACAATGATGCAATTGTTTGGCAGAAGAAACTGCTACGATATTGAACGATATTTGAGATATTGCTTATAATTTAGTATCGAGCGAACTCTTTGTTTGGCGAAATTAATAATAAGCTTTACCTCGCGATCAAATATGGGGATTGGTGGGCGTTGTTGTTTTAACAGGAGTATCAATACTTTCCGAAAATGTTCTACTTAAAGGATGTTCACAGTAAAACATGAATTAAGTGGGTATTTCGGCTCTGTAATACAGATTACGTTCACTGCGGAACTTTGGCTGTAAGAAAATACTGTTTATCATTTAATATGATTCCAGAGTAAGCAGAGTCTTATGTAGGTCATGTTTCATCATCATCATCAATACTTTTTTATTCCACCGGTTTCCTCACAGAATGTGAAGGGTTAAAGCTATAGTCTGCCATGCTGGCTACATATCAATTGGCAGTCTTTACAAATCGTAAAGAACATTGCGGATAACTCCAGGGTTTGCAGTTTCTTTACGGTTTTTTCCTTCACACATGTAATATTTAATTTTAAAATGCTCATAACTTTGTAAAAGACGTCCACTATCCTATACCTACAATCAGTGCTGTTTGATCCGCTGGCATGGTAGGTGACGACCACTGGCAACTACTACTAATATTACATAATAAACGCCTTAGCTACATATGCTACATTACATTGCTCGTTTAGATTCTAATATATTCGTGTTCTACTTAAAAGGCTAGTAATAGATGTAGCCAAATGAAGAAAACCGCACGATTCGCTTTCGTTAGTTGGCTCCTTTGACGTTGCACTTCGAGAAATTTACATTTGCGTAGATCAAAGAACCTTTCTGGTGTCACACCAACGTTCCCGATAGTCCAATTTGAAAAACGTCTTTTCTGTACTTGGTCGTCCTTTCTCTACTATCAAGTCCGTGTGTTTTCTTGTTTGCAATAATACAGTTCTAAATGATTAGTATCAGGCTTCGGAACGGTCAAAGCACGGTTTTAAAACCATTTCACATTTAATCTTTATGTATTTCTCTCGCTTTTTATATATCCCGGCTTTATATAACATATATCATATATAACATATATCCCTCGTAAAGGTATAATTTTACATTTTGACCCTGAGTCATCGAGTGGCGAACACGTCTCGGTAAAGGAACATAGGTCGCACTCCTACCAGATGGTCTGACGACCTGAAGAAGACAGCAGGAAATTGCTGGATTCGGAAGGCTCAGGACCGGATGGAGTGGCGCCGATTAGGGGAGGCCAGCAGTGGACATCCAGAGGCTGACGATGATGATGATGAAAATGATGACCCTTATATACATAAACTCTATAGTAACAACAAATTATTCAATAAATCCAGAATATTACATGTATACATTACTGTGTTCACAGAATTGTATTCCTAAAAGTCAACAAAACATTATTGTGTTTGTATTACGGGCGTGCAAAATTAAATTCCCTCGTCATTGTCACGTGCAAATGAAAGAAATGGCGAACAAAAAAAAACAAGAAATATTCAATTTTGTACATAATATTTCACAATATCCGCGCGATGAACGTTTATTTGGCCCGATTCCTTTGTGTTACGTTAAGAGTTAATGTTCTATATTTGAATCTGGACGCGATCGTGTGGAAGTGGATTTAAGATATTATATATTTTTTTTACAACTACATTATTGTCTTCTATAACATAAGACACCGTCCAGAAACCGAAACAAGTAGAATAACATCGTTTCGGCTAAACATGTATATAAAATGTTTTTAAACGCAATTCTTGCTTTTTGAAACTTGAAAGTTTTACTTACTAATGGCTCTAACGGTATCTTAGTTACTGGAAATTACCAAACACAATGTAAAAAACAGTATCATCACGCCGGAAGTCTCAGAAGAAAAGGCAGAGACGAAATTATAATAGTAATATTAATAAGTAATAAATTTTTCTTTAGTGCATTTACCCGTTTCCGGTAGATTCGGCAGCCGAAATATATTATCTGTAGTTGCAAAACTTTAATTATGTTTTTTAGCTGTGTTCCAGTACATTGATATATTTAGCACCATAACTAACGTCAACATCATGTCTTATAAATACTAAAAATGTAGGTTATATCTCACATAGTACGTTTTATGAATATGTGTGTCATAAGTTGTTGGCCGCGTCCTCATTCGCGCGGAAAAGTAAATAGTTCCCATAAATCTTCCATTTGTTATTTCACTCTTTTAGGGGTTGTCTAA
>DWMG01004914.1:0-10572 GCA_018244855.1 Elbella merops | reverse complement strand
ACGCGGAATTAGCAAGATGGCGACACCGCGTGTTTTAAATCAAGATTATATCTTGGGATAATTCCGAACACACTGCGAAACGTAGATGTGGAGCGATTGTTGGAAAGCGGACGGGATGAAAAAAAATTCTGAATGGTTTATTAAGTACTAGATTATAGAACAACCGGTTACGAAATACATACTCGTACGTTGTTTGCGCGTAACATCACGAAACAGTCATATCAAATTCATGAACCCCATAAAACATGTTTTATAGCACAAAACTGAATGCGGAGATGGGAATATGAAATTTTATCGACATAATATTTTGTTAATGTTTGTAATTACACTATTAGAATAAGGTTATTGTTTAACGTTACGTCTTGCGAATGGTAATTACATAAATGTTTCGCTCAGTTTGTAATTTGGAAGATCAATTCCATAGACAATTAATTGTTCCATAGACGACACAATAATTATTATTTTTGTACAAAGCCACGTTCCTTATTTGGTAAGCTGATAACATTGATAATTATTATTAATTAAGATAACTTTGCAAAAGTACATTTAAGTAATGAATATGTTGCATTCAATACAAACTAGTCTATTACAGTCCTGCTGAGACGTTTATAAATCACTCCAACGATCAAAACCGGCCATTATTATATTAGAATCATAGAGCATTACAATAAGCTTATTAAGCTTCATAAAACTATTATTATTTCTCTATGTATAAACTGTAGTATTATTTTAATAACGTGTTTAAAGTATTCAATTGTCATATCCATACATACTTCCATATAGTGTTAAAACTTTACTCTTCTGACATGGTGGCGCATGGTAGTATCCTCAAAAGACCCTCGGATTCAACCGATGAAGTTAAATTAAGCAAAAATTTGCGAGACTAAGCACTTACGTTAAACAATCAATCCAGTTTAGTCTCGTTGAATAAGATCCGTTAATATACATCACAAGTTTGTACTCTATGTTAAGCTTTTCTTAAAGCTACAGACGAAAAACTTTGTTACTAATCCGCCTCGCTTAGTACACATTGGGGCGGCGTGGTTAAATATGCTGTAGATGAACCTAAACTTCGATATGTCCATACTACGTAACTCGTGAAACGTGGGAGTGTACTACACTCCTCTGTCTACTCTTTCGGGGATTACAGGCGTGATATTACGTTTTATATCAATACTAGTAACGGGACCATATTAGACAACCATTCAGACAGAACACAAAAGCACCTTGTACGTCTCTTTAGAAAGGATGGGTGAGACACGAGTATTGCCACAGTGGCGCCAAGTATGAAACATTCTGTTACACTTTGATTTATTATAGGTGACTTTTTATATAGGATACAAAGAAATGACCCTTACTGAATTTAATATTATTCATTGATCATTGTCCCATTTCATATTTATCATATTATCACGCAAGGTTGCTTGCTTACAAGGTAGTCAGAGAGCACCGCGTCCCAAATATCTCCATCTTTGCTTAAAGACCTGATGTACTTCGTTACATTCATTGTATTGACTGATTGATTCATTCATTATTTGTATTCTATATGTACATTCATCGTATTCATAATACATAATCTAATTTTTTATCATAATGTTCTATCATTATTAGCTCCTAATTTTTTGCCGGCGTTATTTCTTTGTTTCGTAATGATAATATTTTTCAATAAAGTCAGGAGATAAACGTAATAACGTTGACAAAGACAATCTTATTTATTTCAAATCAGAAGCAAAAATGTTTACTTTATAAATTATTTTTCTCTCATTATAAGCCGTTTTTCGGCGCCGTCCAGTTTATTTAAGATACTTTCTTATGTCAGATAAAGTAGTTACAACGTGATACAAGCAAGAAAACGAAATTGACATATATATAAACGTATCGTGAATGAAAAATCG
Source organism: Elbella merops (assembly GCA_018244855.1). Lineage (NCBI taxonomy): Eukaryota > Metazoa > Arthropoda > Insecta > Lepidoptera > Hesperiidae > Elbella > Elbella merops. The sequence continues at coordinate 8,677 of DWMG01004914.1, read as the reverse complement.
AATCATGCAGACACAACACAACATTATGAGCAACGGAAAACTAAATCAGCAAATATATAAACGCACCCTAAATAAAACTTCAGATTAGGCAATTACAACAACGCATTGTAAGCAAAGGAAGACTATATCGGCATCTATATAAACGGACTTTAAATAAAACCTCGCAACCAAATAGTTCCAGTACGCTTGTTAAATTTCCTTGTACTCGTATGTAACACAATTCTTTACTTTCAAGTACTTTGTTTCCGCCGGAATCACCTTAAAGTGGAATTTTCAATGCCAGTGTATATCTATCTACTCATAGTGCATAATATGACTCTATATATCATTCTAGGCGTAATTATATACATCGACACATACTAGATTTGATATTTTTATATAGATTAATTACTTATTATTTTTTCACGCCAAGTCCCTTACGGGTAGACAGAGTGCCGAATGTATATAAATATCTTTATAGTTGATGGTTTGACCTGCTTATTCTGTACACATTACTCTCGTAATACACGCAGACTGGTTTAAGATACTTCTGACTCCGTCGACCAGTATCTGACTAAATTTATATATTAAATACTTACTTAACTTACTTCGTAATTTATCAAAATTTTTTTTTAAAACACATGTACCTACATCGTTTAAATTTAATGTTCTAGCGTACATTAGTACACTTATACATTAACATACATAGAGATATAAATATATGTAACTAATAATATCTTCGCAAATATATGTATACACGTATATACCTACGTAATTTTATTTTAACTAGATATATACTAAGTGAAAAGAAAATTAATTATAGTTTCCTTTTTTGCACTCAGAACGCGATAATTCCTAATTTATCATTTGTCTGTTTATATCCTTGAGTTTTAGAAATCAAATGACCACTCAATAATTAATTACGATAGCCACCGTATTTCTTGAAGCGTATTCACGTGTTCAGATATTAATTGAGGTACCTAATATTTAAAATTTACTGTAATTATTTATAATACATACAGGATTTAAAATCCCAATAACATTCGTAAATTATTAATGTATAACAACAAAAAGTTATAATGAAAGGTGTTCTTACCAACAGCTGTAGTGACAATCCAAAGTTGCGGTGATTTATCACAATACAACACAAGGACGGCCGGAGGGAACTCGGCGAAAGCGAAGTAGACTATCAGAATAATATTGAAATAAATGTAATCACCAGGTCTCAAACAAGAATCGCACAATTCAAACAAAAACGCGGTCAGCACTAGTCACTTGAGTTTATGAAAACTATGTAACACACGTTCGGTGGATTCGTGAATGGATGGCAATAGCGCAATACGATAGCGTTTACAAACGTTTCATAATCGATGCGTGAATGTTGTAATATTTACGTAATTTTTTCAGGCTGTCAGATGGTCGGAACGATGTAGTACAGCTAAAACGGAATGTACCACTCCCGGTGAACGCTCGGGCCGCACTGCTTGCCCGTAACGCCAAAAGGTCGTTCGTTACCCACATTCTCTTTCCGCGCAAGCCTCCACATGTTAGACAGAGACGCAACATCAACACATTGCCCCAACGGTGCGTATAAGCGAGACAGAACCACCACAGCCTCACAGGAAAACCCGAATTCGAGTCTTGATAGTTTTAAGTTAAGACCGTGCTTTGCTTCGTGAATTATTTGAATGATATTCGACGTTGCACAAAAATATGTGAACGAACGGAAATGTTGAAAACTGTCAATTGTTAAACACAATGAATAAAAGTGTGTACGTGATATCTCCCGTACAAGTTTAACAATTGATGTTGGACGGCTCGGGACATTGCGATAAGCAGCTGCGTATTGCGATAGATGATTGTTAGCGATGTGATTTTTACTATTGTGTTCTCGTAAACCTACGTTCAAACAATTATCGAGTCATTTAAACCTGTTACAAGTGTTATTAATAATGTTATTTCAACAACGATTTCTAAACAAGTAGTGGCACAGCGTTTGATTGTTTCATTCGAAAAGTTTTCTAAGGAAACTAATTACGTAATTTTTTAAGTCAATTAAAATATATATTATATGCAACATGAGAAAAATACATATATTAGTAAAAGTAGTAATTCTATTGAGCTAATTAGTGGCATCATCATCATCATCATCAGCCTGTGTTAGTCCACTGCTGGACAAAAGCCTTATTAGAGGCATTGCAGAAGCTATTTGTTTAAATGATTCCATTCTTAATATTCTAATATATTTCCTGTACTGTATGTAACGCGTGCTGTATTTATTGAAATATGTGCAAGAGCTTTAAGTATCAGCTCATTTTAAAGTATGGCACATTTTAAAATATTGATTTTATTAAAAGTATAACATACCATAACACTACGTCTGTATTTCTCCATACTACGAACATTTCAAATTCAAAACCCGAACATTACTTTTCCCGGTCCGGAAATCGAACCCATTACCTCTGGATCCTTGCAACCGCACAACCAACGAGACCGTTGAATACTTGCTAAAAGCATACAAATAATTGGTGTGAACTAAAAATAAAAGATGATTGATGAGTGCAAAACAATTTTCAGGCGGGCCTTTGACAAATTTAGTAACGCGCTTTGTTAACTTTCTTACCCGTCAGTACTAATTGTTTATCATGAAATTCAGTGAACGGAATTTAGAGTTAGATATTTTATTTTTCAACAACTTTTTAACTCTTTACTAAATATTCGTTAATTGACGTTTTTATGCCTTTTTCATATCTTTTTGTTTCCTTGTTATTTGAAGGTTGTTTGTTAGAAATTCTTATTTAGTGGTAAGACCACCCTCTGTGAATACATGTGGTTTAAGACCTTTTTAAAAATGTACCTAAGATCCAATTAAAAAATAAATATAAATTCTTTAAGTAATAATAATAATACTTAATTAATTAATTATTTTTCTGTATTATTCATCATTCACTCACTCGAATTTACTTATACGAAACGTAAACTTCACGCCTGTAATCCCCGAAGAGGTAGGCAGAGGAATGCAGAACACTCCCACATTTCACCGGTTACGGTTACGTCCCACTATGGAATAGGTGGTGAGCCTATTGCCATGCATCGGGCACATATCCAGGCTCCGAACTACTACTAGAAAATCTAAATTAGAAAATTTTGTAGTGTTCGACCCGGGAATCGAACCCGGGAGCCCCCGATCGGCAGTCGCACTTGCAACCAACACGACCAACGAGGCAGTTACTTATACGAAATTTTGCTAATTAGCTAAAAACTAACACAGCGCTGTGTATGAACTAAACTTGCTTACACAGTAACTGTTACAGAATTCCTGACTATGAAAAGGTAGCAATTTATCGTGTAAATATACTTAGTTACTACATAAAACGTAAAATCACGTGTGTAATCCCCGAAGGGGTAGGCAGAGGGGTGTAGTACACTCCCACGTTTTACTAGTTACGTTTACGTCCCATGGAATAGGTGGTCAGACCAAACTCCGAATCACTAATAAGGATTCCAAATAAAAGAAATTCAATAATACCCGACTCGGGATTTGAACCCAGGACCTCCCGATCAGTAGTCGCGCTTGCAAGCACTCGACCAACGAGGCAGTCATTACTCGTATACAGATGTATAATAACAATGCTCAGAGTGTTAATGTGTGCGTTTAGTTGTTAGTAATTGCAAATAATTTTCTTAAATTGGTTTAAGTTCTACTCGCGGTTGTAGACACCGCAGAAGTGTCTCTATTTTCTATTCGTAAGCAATAATAACGGTAACAAATAAAGTTTTTGTTCTTATAAATGTATTAGCTTCATATCGGTAAAACTCAGTACCCGTGGCGTTGTAGCCTGAAGAAATATCCAAGTAATTACGTGTATATCGTCATCATTCTGAGAAATGTAGCTGAACGGTGTCGTTGTTTTCCATGTTAAACGTTCCACGCTATTACTATTTGCTATTACTACGTACTATATTACTATTAACTTAAATAATTAGAGATGTTGTATTCGGTTTATTTATGAGAGTGTTATACACTATTTTGCCTACCCCTTCAGCGTTTACACGCGTGATGTTACATTTGTTACGTTACTTTCTATCTAAAGTGGCCAAAACAATTATGCAAATGCCTAACACATATAAAAACATAACTACTTTGACGAAATTTTCTTAAAAAATGTAATGACTAATTTTTACCTTTTAAAGTATAGACTAGAAATTAACTTAGCAGATAAAATTGATATGGCCAACTAAAGACAAGCATCCATATCGGGACAGTCGATGCAACCATTTCTGGCTTTTAATGACTGAAGGATTTCAGGTCCGTAAAAGTATCATTTAATGAGTATAAACATCACTTTTTTAATTTTTATCTGATGACGCATTAAAGCCGCTTCACAATATTATGTATAATAAAAAGTAGGTAAAGAAATTTATATTTAATTAATACTGCCTCGTTGGTCGAGTGGTTGCAAACGCGACTGCCGATCGGGTGGTCCTGGGTTCAAATCCCGGCTCGGGCACTATAGGATTTTTCTAATTTAGAACTTCTACTTGTGACTCGGAGTCTGGAATTGTGCTCGGAGTATGGCAATAGACTCACCACCTATTTCGGGAGACATAAACGTAACTGGTGAAAAGTGGGAGTGTACTATACATCTCTGCCCTCATACTGCAACATGGCTAACTTTATATAATTTTGTTATCTAAAAGAGTGCTGGGAGTTTTTTTCTCCGGCTTTTTTCTCCCGGTCTACTATAGCCTGAGGGGCGCACAAAGCCGAAGTATAAGTTTAAGTATATGTATATAACTAAAACATGATCTTCATTGAGTGTATGTATATGAACCTTATAATTAATAAAATAATTTGAATTTGAATTTGAATTTGCCTACTCCTTCGAGGACTACAGGAGTGATGTTAAGTAATTAAGGCATTGAAATAAACACACTTAAAGATTTTACGTACATCTACGGTGCGCTTTAAACGCTCTTTTCTGCCGCGCACCTGCAAACTGTGGAATGAGTTTCCTTCGGAGGTGTTTAAATTACGGTTATTCAAACGGAGCATGAAAAAATTCCTTGCTAGCTCTTGATGTCGCAAATGTCTATAGGCCACGGTAATCAGGTACCATCACGTGGGCCGCGTGCCCGTTTGCCTTGCCTTTGAATATTAAAAAAAAAAAAAAAATCTAAAAGGCTTTACTGATTAAATTACGTTAGTTTATCTGCCTATATTAAAAATATAAAATACAAATCATGAAATAAATTCGAAACATAAAACCGATAACCTAAATGACTAATATTTTCTAAGGTGTGTGAAGTCTGCCAACCCGCACTTGGCCAACGTGGCAGACTATGGCTTTGATCCTTCACATTCCGAGAGGGGCCCTGTATCCAACAATGGAACGGTAAACGGGGTGATGATTTATACCAGTAAATAGTTGATGATTTAAGCAACAGATAAAAATAACCTTTAGAAAATGTTAAGAACTAACATGCAAAATTATAACATGGTTGTCTTATAATTATGAAGTCTAACTAAAGCGTGGGTAGAAACAACTTTTCAACAACGCAAAGCACGTGGAGTGGGTGTGCCTCTTGATATTTGATGACAAGTAATAAATAAGACTATACCATGTTTCCCGCAGAGTTTGTAAATTCCTCTAATATATTTTAAAGAAGTTTTTTTGTATCTAGATTTAATGAAATTTTCTAATAAGTTGGAGAATAAATCGTTTTCCGAAATGTTTCTTTTAATATTGTTTGTGTGTGTTCAATTATAAGATAATAAAATGATAGAGTACAATATAATGGTATAGATACATAATCAAATAGTACAATAGATTTAGAAAACTAATATTTTCGTATTGCATTTCAGTGTAACATACAAATATAAAATTATCAATTATTTTTTAGACGAATCAAAATTATTATTACACATGAAAACATAGGGACACAAAAATGGAACGTTAAAAGGGAATAAAACCAGGAATATCGGAAGCGTATAAAATGTGTATTCGGAGTTTAAAATTTTCCGTTAGCGTAAAGCAATGGCTGCCGAATTTTATTGTCTATAGCATTGGTTGTGATCACTATAAATAAAATATGTTGATCAGCGAACGGAGTTGTTGAGACGTCCGCGTCGTGACCTGGCGATAATAAAATTTTACGGGGTCTTTCTATCCTTAAACAATGTTTAACTACAGACAAAAAGAAAATAGCAAACATAGAAATCCCAGTAGATTTTACAGTGCAATTTAATGTACCTCGTTACTGAGATAGGTATTGGTTATAAACAAAAGTAATAATTGTATAAAGAAACATATTAATCTATAAATGATGAATACGAGCAGATTAGACACAAAAACTTATAAACAGACGTGGGTCTGGAAGAAACCCGAGGGATTTGAACCGATATAGGCCGACAATTTTCAATTGTGCCATCATTATTATTTAGTGTGATTGTTATTAGCTAAAACTGATTTTTTTTGACTTGAGTTTTGTACCTTGATATTCCTAATGGTGGCTTGGAGTTTAAATTTGTGCTTGCAAAATGGCAATAGTCTTAGCCCCTATTCCATAGAGGGACGAAAACGCAGCTACATAAATATAGTAGTGTATAATATTCTTCTGCCTACGTCTTCGAAAATTACAGGCGTGACATTACATTTTTTCAGAAACTATGTATATGCGCCGACTTAAAAATATATGAAACCATTTTTTAAATTTACTCACAAAGTATCCTAAATAAACATAACTATTAATAAACATAAGCAAACTCCAAAAAACAAATTCAAAAACTTTGCAATACTAAAAACAAATAATGAACAATGAGACATGAAATAAAATCGTATTTCGTTTCAAACCACGAAGCCCGTCTATTGACGGGCTTAGTATTAAATACAAAGCCGTTCTTGTTCTTACACTGTGTATGTACAAACATACAAACAAACACAGGTATATACATACACGACGTGTTTCCGTAAGCCACACCGGAACTAGAAAACAATATTTGACGACTAGCTATTGTGTGTAGTGGTATGAAAAGGCCATGAGCGGGTGTTGAAATTGTGGAAGCGGAATACATTTAATGCTAAGCCAAGGTTTGTATTGAACATTAAGGCGGCTGTGTGCAGTGCCTGAGCTATTTGTAAGCGTTCCTGAATATATGTATCTATTTAATACTTCATTCATTCGTTCGATCGATCGTCCGTTCGTTTGTTCATTCAATCAATCATTCATTCGTTCGTTCGTTCGTCAGTTTGTTCGTTCGTTTGTTAAGTCGTTTAGGCTACATAATATGCAAGTTATATACAAAACACTTACATACTATTATTTTTAGTCGCATAACCGCAATTACAGAATAATAAAACAAATATTATTTATACAAAACCAACTTGAACACACTAGCAATACTAATGAAACTAACAATCACTATTTAACTTACTATTAATAATAATGGTACTAGCAATAATAATAATAACTAGTGAATGAAACTCAAAATACCAGTGAGTTATTTTTTAATGAAATGTTTGAATAATATAGCAGAAACTGAGCAGTACAACGAACAGGTCATTTCAAAAACTTTTTGTTTCGGGTCCACACACACGTAATATTGAAAACACATACATAGGTATATATGAATATATGATATATATGAATAAGGTATATATGAATGGTAGGTAATTATAACTTTCAAAAAATATCTTTTGAATTAACTTTATCCTAGTTATTATTTTAATATATGCATAAATGTAATAATAATACGCCCTTCGTTTTACACTCAATTTGAATATCGAACGCACCGATTTACGACGTACCCACAAACTTGTGCTAAATTCACAAATACAACTTTTTCGTATAATTTATTCATACATTTTATTTTAGTGCCAACACCAGTTACCATAATTAGTGCACCAAAATGTTTGGGTACCTACGTAAGTAGCAATCTATGGCCAATGATTTAGAACTGGTCGTCCTTAAGAAACTAGGTGACCAAACATTCACTTCTAATATAGTGCAGACCGGCCTGCTGTTTAAGGAATCTGTTTCCGTGCAATGTTGTGCCGCTCAGATTCAGTTAAACGTTTATTATGAAATATTTAAATGAAGAACCTTTATTTATTACACTAAATGTTTCGTGAGTCTTTGTACTCATGATTGTACCTACTATGTGTATGTGGGAAACTACTCGGCCATTCCGTGCATCCGTAAAACGTAAGAACGTAACTTGGGGCCTGGCGTGTTGACATAGTAATAATAATTTGATTCTTTGTGATAATTGTTTATAATTAATAATTAAAACAATGTTACATAAAACTTTTTTATTAATAAATCAATTCTCTCATTTAGTCGGCTCTTTATCCTGTGTAGTCACATACATTCAGTAGATATCATTCAACATATCAATCGACTAAATTATTTCGTAGAATTATTATTCACATAAATATACGAAGTTGAATAAAGAATGTTCTACACACAATCCGTTAAAAGGAATGTGTTCCAAAATAAACGTATTGTACAATCTTCTGAAATGAACAAAAAATATGAGTAGCTTGTAAATTTATCTTAAACTTAATACTAGAATATACAGTCTAAGTATTATTTGAAACTTTCATACAGGTTGAAAATTGTCTTCGTATGATATTTACACTCTCCTGGGTTTCATTTCAGTTTTCATACAATTTTATGAATGGCGAACTTTCATACA
>DWMG01004913.1:0-10572 GCA_018244855.1 Elbella merops | reverse complement strand
AAAAGACATTTTAAAAGGATTTCTCTTTTTTTTCTATAGCTCTTTCAGCTCTTGACCCTAATGGAATTAACAGTTTCGCCGGGTGTAGTGGCGAGCTCAAATGGCTCCGCCTAGAATGCCAAGGATTTATCTGCAGTCCTGTTATTTATAAATTTAACCATACGTGTCGAGTGGTTGCAAGTGCTACTGCCGATCAGAAGGTCCTGAGTTCAAATACTGGGTCTGGTACTATTGGATGTTTCTAATTTAGAATTTCTAGTAGTGATTCAGAGTGTGGATCTGTGCCCGGCGTATGGCAATAGGCTCATCACCTAGTCCATGGGACTTAACGTAACTGGTGCAACGTGGTAGTGTACTGCACTCCACTGCCTACCTCTTCGGGGATTACAGCCGTGATGTTACGTTTTTCTCTTTGTTATTACCAAAGATATGATTATCCCTCTAGAGCCCCGTTTGCGATTAATTACAGACGTTAATGGGGCGCAGTGGCCATTTGTGACTTATATCTAATCGTTTGCAGCTCTCTTCAAATAAGAAATAAGCATTTTCCATAAAATTGACGATCGATAAAATATTCGATCGACTTTTGTCGATTTTTTCAATGAAACCTTTACCGTTCTTTGTTATCGTTGTAAGTCAATAGCCTAGCTTTTAGTCTTGCATTTTTGTAAATAGTTAACTAGTAAAATCAAGAGTAAATCCAAAATTTTATATCTGTTTTTAGAACGTCCATCATCATCACCATAACAATCAATCCTTCTGTCGTTCCACTCAGAACACGAATTTCCTCTCAGAATGATAAAGATCTATTATATGGTTGTACATCAAAATGTCCATTAAAGAAGAATAACATTTTAAAAAATCACGAAATCCACGATTCTCATTGTACAGTTACATATTTATTTACCTATAAATTATACATGTTATACGTCTCGCATGACTCTGTTATGCTAATTTTACGACCCAGAATTTATTTGATTTTATAGCGGGCATCTTTTCTTAAGCTCAATCAATAAACCCTCAACATTAGCGTATTATTAAACCTGCGTGATGCACTACACTAAAGTGGTTTACACATTATCCTAATAAATAAGACCTATTTGATAGTTTGAACGCTTATCTAATGACGGTCACGCGATCATAATTCAAAATACATTTGCTTATCTGATCAGCGAGTGCTCAATTTTTAATATTTCGTGAGGGTCAGTGTTAAAACGTTAAGATATTTTTTTTTCAACCCTTTACAATTCCACTGTTGAATTCCACTGTTGTTAAGATATTGAAACGTTTTAACTAAATGGTTCACCGTTAATCTGCGTCGTCACCAATCCAAACAATATGATGTTTTTATCGACTCTCCGTAAACAAATCTGAAGGACAAATTAAACAAAATCTACTATGGATCATTCAAATTTAGAACCATCACCATTTCTCCATTTACCACGCTATATGCCAGTACTTGCATTAACATGTTCTGTGCATATCATTTACAGTGTTACATTCCGTTTGAAATTACATGTTGTTTATTGCTAGTAGTCACCTATTAACTATTGGCCTAGGTAGATATTTGTTACGTGGTTACTTCTGTCATCATATTCCAATCGTTTTCTCATCTGAAGTCAGGTCAACACAATAGCATAGATTTGGCAATAAATTTGACATTTGCCAACGTCAGTTTCACTTGGGCAAATTGTTATTGACTGTATAGCGAACAATAACAGGTTAAAGCTTTCAAGTTGTTACCATTTGATAGTTCAAATAAATGAAAAATAGCAGAGTTATCAAATGAAGCTTTTATATAGAAATCTCACATCACTATTGGTTATGTAACAGGAAGGCATTAACCATTCATTGATCGTACGTTATCAGTTAGACATTTAATTAACGTTTATTACGTATATCTCATTTGCATGATGAGTAATTTAAAAAAGCATGTGTAAGAGTAGATGGGCATAAAAATTACTTAAAATTAAAGATACGAACAGTGCATTATCAATTTAATATGTATTGTCTCATCAATTGTCTTGTGATCGTCTTAATCAAATGCAATTGTCTAGATCTGTCTTCTCCGAATGGTTTAATGGCCCTTGACATTCAGTATGTAGCCAATCTTGAGAATGAAATTATATGCAAATCAGGGATTTTTAAACATACGTAAGATTCACAACCACAATGATATTCTTGGAATAAGCAAATCTATATTTAGTTTTAAAAATCGAACAGTCTTGGATTAAAAAATAAATAAATACCATAATACATTCGAATTGACTGAAACCATTTAATATAATTATTTCAATATAACAAAAATGTATAAACAACATGTGAACCTAAAAGGCTTGTTAGCACGCGAAGTATCCTATAAACGGATCTATAGACCTACTCGAACAAGTAGAGTTCAGTACTCAACCCAAACAGAGAATTCCACATGTTATCTCAAATAGAAAAACGCATTTAAAACACCAATTTGGCTGGCGTAACGACGTCGTTTGGAAATTATATTTTTCGGTTGCAACATCGAACGTAAAAACTAATGGAGCGTTATAATTACCGAAAAACTATAAAACTGAAGTCTCTTTTAGTGAATTAAATCCGGTTCAGAGACAGTCGTAATCCGTCGTCATCGTTAATTATCTTTACAACTCCGCCACCGTATATCCCGAATTAAAAATTTATGTCATCCCGTTCGATTCCCGTTTTGAACACTCCAGTGGAATATTATCACGTAGCGATTTGGGAACTGTTGGTACAGATTAGAATTTTACGTTTTAGTATTTAAAAATATGGTTAGAAATGCAGCTGGATGTTTTGTACTATATTATATATCAATCTATATATGTATATGATTACTATTTCATAAATTATTCTACAATCTTGGGTGATAATTGCCCGGTGCGAGTTTTTGGATTAAAAAATGTCTTAACACGAGTTTGCACTTAATCCTTCAATCCTTCAATCTAAACTATTCATAAGTATGGATTTACAGTGGTATGTATGGAAGTAAGTATGTATGGACATACGTAATAACACGCCTGTAATCATGGAAGAGGCATTCAGAGGAGAATAGTACACTCCCACACTCCCATGTTTGACCTGTTACAATAATGTGCCACTATGGACTAAAGGGATGAACCTAGTGTCGTATACCGGGCACAAATCTAGACTCTGCACCACAACGAGGAATTTCAAATGACAAAAATCTAATACTACCTAACCCTGAAATCGAATCTTCATCAGAAACTTACCGAACTTCCATCGTCTCGAAAACGGCGTAAATAAATTACTAATCTATTACAAGGAAGACAATTAAACATATTTACTACATGGACATATTCATTCCCTTTATTAATCAAAGAAACCCGTTCCCACGCACGCAGTCTAATAGCACAATGTAATAGCTAATGTCCCGCATCAGAGATCTACGTCAAGGTGACCAAGGAACGTCGACCCTCTGATTTGTTGTTTTCTACCGTGAATCCTGATCCTAGTGATGTGATATACAACGTCTGTAATCTATTGTGTATCTCACCACCTATTTCCAGAACTCACCAGCTATTCCAAGGTGGGTCGTAAACGTAACTGCTGAAAGGTGGGAGTATACTACACTACTCTGCGTACCTACCAGTTCGGGGATTACAGGCACGATATTACGTAGTAATCTATTGTTCGCTATTGATCGATTTTCAAAATCTGATGCAAATTGCCCTGTAACTGTCGGTATACTGAAAATTATTTTGTGGTGTTACGAGTAATATTATTTAGATGAAAATAATGACGTAAGAGCCAGACTGTGGCGCCAATAGTAAATCCGTTATAACGACATCGCCCTATATAAGGTTAATTTTTCGCAATCGAATAATAAGTTTTGCCAAATTTCAAAACAAAAACAAAACAGTCAATCGACATGAAAGTCTAAATACAACACTAACTGAAGCCCCTGTGTACAGAACATTAGAATCGTTATTCAATTGACTGTCTCGCATTGTGGAGCAATGCCGACAGTTCAGATTATTTGACTATACTCCTACTCTTGTTACTGTGAGAACTATCTAGATCAAGTGGTCAGTGCAGACCCAATCTGCTTCGAAATGAGGCCATTCTGGGGTTGGGCTTATCTGTGTCTTTACTTTGTGTAGTATTTTATTATGTTATTCTTTTAATATTTATAATGTATATACTAACAAGAAAGCTACGTGACGTCAAACGAGATGTAGGGATTTATTACTAATACGTACTGAATTCATGATAAAATAGCTCGCAACCCTTTACATAGGTACATATATGTATTGACTTTCACTCATTTGCATTCTCTATATGGATATCTTGTTTTTTATTCTTTCCTCTGAGACTCTATCTCACATACTTATTTCATTCCTTCTAATATCCGTTACATTGTCCCCACTTTATATATTTTATTTATTCCTGACGGTTTCAAGGCGGTAATGAAAAATTAAGGTTTATTTTTTTTGTAATATAAATTTATCATCGGATATCCTTAATTTAAGATTAACATTAACAGTTAATGCCAAGTGAGGATCAACCAAGATAGGATAGGATGAACGAAGTACACAATTTAAAGAAAAACATTATTGAAATACTGGCAAACTTGCTACTTGAATTTCTTCACCATTTCGAAACCAAGACATGTCGTATAAATAAAAATAACATAGTCACTATGTCTACAGGATAACTTTACTACACGCAGCAATAGTTCGTCAAAAATGAACCTGTTGTCCATACTATACATACTCGTACATCAGTGACACGGTTTTGAATGTTTAACGAGACAAGATGTCCACGTCACTAGATTATTGATCTAGATCTAGTATCCAGTACTAACCGCCTCTCATATGGAAATCAGGTCACATTTGGGGCTCTAGGAGCACATTAGGTCCAATCAAGGATGTACGGTGATTTATTAGATTGCTTTGTTTGACGTCAGTACGTACTCAATACAATACTAGACTTGACTTAAATCTGTAAACATTCTCAATGCCTACTCAACAAACACATAACAGGTATGTATTGTGTCGTAATGTTATGTATATACCATTAACCCTACATAAGAGCAGCACTGATGTTTCTTCAGTTAAAACTTATGCACAGAAACACTGATCTGATGGTGTTTTAATTTTCAGTAAGATTGTATTTTAGTGGAAAATCTTAACAATAGCTTTTTGCTACAGATTGTTTTTTTGGTAATTGTTTTTTGTTGATATTTGAATTCAAATCTATAAAATAATCAAAGTGGAGAGATAATCTCAATCTTCAAATAGTGCGTAAGAAAATACCCCTTGGACCGTCTAATATGTGTGTTACACGTAGATCAATGATCGTTTTGACAAAACAACTTTCTGTTGTAAAATAAAAGAATTAGTTAAACGACGAACCATTATTGAATAAGTTACGAACTACATAGCATTGTACACTGTAACGTGTAAAGTACAATTAGTAATGGTCGATTGGAAGAATACACGTGCATATTGTTTGAATCGTTTAGCGGCAATTAGCTTGTGTTGTGTTAGTTGTTGTATGCTTAAAGGTGTTACAGCATAACGCACACAAAACGATGTCGGACCATTACTTCGCAAGCTCAAATATTACTTATTAAACATTCAGACAAACTTAAATATTTTTCTATGCAATTATTATTAAGTAATAGAACTATTGGTTGAACATCGGCAAGGTATACAATAACCTATAGTAATAAGAAGTCATTCAGCATTATAATTATTAGCAAGGATTATTGAGTTAACTAAATAGACTTTTACATAACGTCTTCTATATCATATGCATTTAGATTTCTGTTTTACCTACAACATTTGATTAAATTTTACTTCATGTTGTTATCACATCATGTAGAACGAGCGAGCACCTTGTTATTGGTTCAATTTAATCAATAAAATCAATTACAACACTAACTAGCCGAAGACAGAACTACGACCTTCAGCAATAAACAAGACGAAGACGAAGAAGAATTTAGAATATATGTAATTATTTTTTTGTGTGCGTTAATCCGAAATCATGGTGCGCCAATTAAAAATTTATTAGATACTTCCGATGGTATTCCCACAAATGATTATTATTATTCACCCACTAACAAGCTACACTACTGAATGCTATTCATTCGCAGCATGAACTATTACACAGCTAAATGCAAACAGCACTTAAGCGTCAAATATTCGCTGAGAGATTAGCTACGCAAATATTACTTAAGCACCAATGAGTTTTCGTAATTGCTAGTGCGAATTGTCATATAGGTACAATAACAATGATAATCAATTTGTAAACTGATTACGTATGGATATCGTAACAGTTAAAAATAGTAGTATAAATGAAATGCAGGGCCAAGATAGTATTGTCTAGTAATGGAAGCCTCATCATCAGTCTATCTCAGTCCACTGCTGGACATAGGCCTCCCTAAAAGGGGGTTTATGCCCGTAATCTCCACGCTGGGCATGCGGGTTGGAAATCGCAGGGCACAGCTTTTCACACCGCCGACGCTGCTGCCCGTTGGCGGCCAGGGCATTTAACCGTGCCTATTTAGGCTGCGCCATACCGCAATCAGCCGGTCGCCAGAGCCTCGTCTGTTATAGCAGGGTGCACCACGTGCAGGTGAGGTTGTCTTGAGCTCTTGAGATGGTGGTCGGAACCCCATACACAGCAATGGAAGCCTCTGTATATAGTTAATTTAAACTTTTAGTTCTTGTTATGTTCTGTTATATTATGACATATCGTGTCATTTTTTTTATGTCTAGTTGTTTTGTTATTTTTTGTTGTTTTGTTATGTTATTTCATGTTATATCATATCATGTCATGTTATGTCATGTCATGTTCTGTTCTTTTCTACTCTGTTCTGTCCTGCCATTTATAAAACTTTGATAGTTATATTGACTGCTATCCCTTGACGTCCTCAATTGGGCTCTACGGAAGACCAGCGCTGGCTGTTTTTGGACTTCCCGTATAATGCTGAATAGGATCCATTTTAGGTAGATGCTGGGTGCGACAAGCCGAGGACAGGGCGCGATGGCGCTCATTGGGGGAGGCCTATGTCCAGCAGGGGACTGAGATAGGCTGATGATGATGATAATGATCCATTTTGTAATATGTGCAGTCTGCAATTCTGTATTTGTTGATTTTTTATATCTTAACGCTTGTCTATGTGAGTGTACATATTGCAAATAAAAAAGTTTATTTCTTTGCTCTTTCTATTAAAAAATCAGATAGATTCTGTGACGATATTACCTACATATGTTATGGAAACGAAACCAATTATGCTCCATCAGTATGAAACATATCGAAATATTTCAAAACCGTTTCTAATTGGTCGAATATATACACAATAATGATTTTTACACCTACATTATCATCAGCCCTTTTATTGTTTCACTGTCTTCACGACTCTCCTACCGCAACGATATGAATGAGGACATCGTTTGCCATGCTAACAAAATGCGGATTGTCAGACTTTACACACCCAAAACAAGATTAGAGAGTCCTCTAAATTAATCAGTATTTATTTACCGTTTCATCAAGCAAGATTTAAAATACATATTATTTTGTAAAGAAATGCGTACCAGGATTTGAGCCAGGACCACCGGAGTGGACCTCCCAGTCAGCACCGCTTATAAACACATAAAGTTTAGGTTGTTTTCACCTGTAATTACCGGTTATTGGTGGTTTACGATTGCATCGACACATCTCTTTTAACTACTCCACTGACTGACGTATCCTCAACAACTGTCAATATCGGATAATTAACTCTATACATAGACGGTACTTCCAAAACGAGACGAGCCGTTTGATGTCGGACTGCTGCTCTTTCATCCAACGTTTAATACGGTTTTGCGGATGAAATCTAACGGTATGATGTAAACACGGCACTAACTTCGGATTCCTTTGTGCGTTCTTTTATCAATCAAATGTATCCACCGTTATAGAGTTTCTAAAGCGTTTTGCGGAAGAACTATTTTCGTGCGAGTGATGATTGACCCAAATACCGATTCTGTATTGTTTATACAAACTACTTTCTTTCATTTTTCTTTTTACGATTTTTCTGACGCGTCGGAATTTTGGACTTAGGTACTCGCTGCATATTAATACGTGTCTAATATTTCATAAGACATACGCTTGTCATGCGCGTTCACAGCTGAACCGATTTTCATAAAATTGAAAACGGGTTAACACGCTCTTTTAGTTTAAATTCCATTTTCCATATCTCAATTGTACAATTGTGATCGAGCAATAGAAATTCCTGTATACAATATTATTAAATGAATTCAGTTATTATGTAAATGATGGTTCCAAGCGCAATTATAGTATGATTGACAAATAGTGCTAAGCAAACTCTACAATGTAATTACACGCTATAACTTGTAGGCAGCAGTGGAACGGAGCACTAATATAATCTGGCGCAGATTTGCCAGCGCGGCTGAGTGCCCCGCTTAATTACCGCGTATCGATTTATGTGACTTATGCCTGCGTGCGGGCGATTCCCTTTGAACTTATTCTGTTTTTTAATTCCTTATTAATTTGGACATAATCGTCTTTAACTGTTTTATTGTTCCACCTTTGGAGACCGCTCTCTTTTTAGAATAGGGGAAATTAATTTAATTAGTTAATGATAGTTAAAATTGAATATCAGGCCTGGAATCCCACATTTATATCCCCCGTTTACATCCTACATGGAATAAGTTGTGAATCTTTTGCGAAACACCGGGCGAGCCTCTACAAGAAAATCTAAATTAGAAAAATCCAATAGCATCCGACCCGGAAATTGTACCCAGTACCTCCCGATCAGCAGTCGCACTTGCAACCACTCGACCAACGAAGCAGTCGATCTATTTGATACGTCAATAATAGTTTATTCAATTAAAGGCTAATGGTTAACAAACTTATTATTTATTCATTTATATCTTTTATTTTTTATTGCAGTAGACAAATAGAGAATAGAGAATCTATAAATAATAGGTAAATAAAAACAGGAAAAAAAATATTTTTGACCCATGAACTGAAATATAATTCGAACACAAACCTGAACCTTACTGAGACTCTGACGTCTGTTAAGAAAAAATTGCGATACTAGTAGAGCTGATATCCGGCGGATCGCGGCGGTGCCAATAAAGTAATAAGCTGGGACATTTAGTAGATTAAAATGAAAACTAGGACAGTACAAATTGAAGAGAGCACTTCTTAAAATATATATTTAACATACAAGAGAAAGTGTTCAGAACCAGGTTCAAGTAGAACAAACCCTTTAGTAGATATAGGGATCCGAGTAATGGCTCCATGCGTCGGTGAGTTCTAAATTTATTGCGAATAAATTATGTTAATATGCGTGTTGCATTAAATGCATCACAATTTGCAGTTACAATCAATGTTATGTTTATTATTATTCCAATGCAAACCTTATATTCGTTTTGCTATCTGATGTCTGTGTAACTTTTAATATTATTTATTATGAGTGATATATTTGTATATATGAAGCGCGTGAAGACTGCCTACCCGCACTTGCCCAGGTTGACATATCATAACCCTTCCCGTTCTGAAAGGAACCCGTGTTCAACAGTGGAACCAAGAAGACATTGATAATTTCAATGATGACATAAATTCATATATTCTCATAAGATTAATATTTTTCATTTAGAAAATAGAAAACAGTGGATACTTTATAATGTTCGATCAACGGCTGTCGCCTATGGTGTAAAAGACATTCTATATTTTAAACTTCTCTCAGCGTATTATTAAAGTTGTCCAAATCACTGCGACCTCTGAATATATTATACAGTATCTTATCCTATAGCATTCGTGAAACTTGAAACTGGAATTAATGTCCCATTAGAGTAAGTAAATCCCACTGTCATCAGGGAGTGGTCCTGGATAAAAGATTGGAATCAGTCAACATTTCTCAATTTCCATCAATACTGATCGATTATACATTTCTAATTATTTCTTCATCATTTATTCCCAAATACTTTTTTAAATGAGTCTATATTAAGCTGAGTGTCTTTAAAAAAGTATAGCCCCTGAGGTTGAGAAATATCTTATACCGACATTTTTACAGTATCGGAGATCAAACCTGTGACCTTTACAGACGCTAACGAACAGACCTAGTAGGCGTCGGCTAGAAATGTAACGTACTTGCTGATGTCACGTGGAGTTCAGGAATTTGTTATTATTGCAAATATTCCATATATTATTTTTATAGGTTGTGAAGCTCGACTGCCGATCGAGAGGTCATGACTTCGAATCCCGATTCGGGTACTCTTTAAATGTTCTGACTTATATTTTCATGTAGAAATTTCTAGTGAGCCGGAGTTTGGATCTGTGCCCGGTGTATAGCAATAACATACGTGGAAGCCCACGGGTGGGGTGTTAGCTATGAAGGAGTGACACAACCATATTTTTGTGAAAAAGGTATCAAAACATCGGCACAAGTGTATCAATGTACGATTCTTAAGAAGGTAGTTAAGCCCCCTAACAACAGCATGTTCAATAACTAAGAATGGTCCATTCAGCAAGATTCGGCGCCGGGTCATAAAAATCGGTCCACCCTATCTTGATTAGAAACAAACG
>DWMG01004912.1:0-10572 GCA_018244855.1 Elbella merops | reverse complement strand
AGGCTCTGGCGACCGGCTGATTGCGGTATAGCGCAGCCTCAATAGGCACGGCTAACTGCCCTGGACGCCGACGGGCAGCAGCGTCGGCGGTGTGAAAAGCTGTGCCCTGCGATCTGCAACCCGTATGCCCAGCATGGAGATTACGGGCATAAACCCCCTTTTGGGGAGGCCTAGGCTGATGATGATGGGATATGAAAAGGCATTTGATATACGAGTAGTACAACATGTTCAAATCAGGTGTAAGATAATAAGACAATGAAAAACTTCACAACTTTCAAAGGATACTAAGTAATTGGTTGCCCTTGTCGGAGTGCTGCATGGCGTGTATTATGGGCAGACTGAATTTGCCTTCAGTGATGTCACTGCAGTATGTCTTGTTATCCGAATGCTGAAAGGAAACGTTATATTATAGCGTTGTTAAGGGCAAGACAATTGCTATTACAATCATCATCATCATCATCAGCCTATAGCTGTTCACTGCTGAACATAGGCCTTCCCTAGAGCGTGCCACGTTGCTCGGTCCTCCGCTTTCCTCATCCAGTGTGTACCGGCGATCTTACGAATACAACAACTGCTATCATAAGGTTAATCCGAAATAACATTACTACTTATTTTAAAATGTTGACTTTTCTGAATGAGTACCAGTTGCTTAATTTGAAATATTGGCTTAATCTAATTAGGCACACTATTTGTGACTTGTCGTGTTAGACTAGATATGCGATTAAATATTGCATGACGATATACAGTAACTATCTTTTAACTAAAGTGGCAGCAGTGGACGGGAATAGGCTGATGATGTACGATGTTGTATCTTCTGTTGTATATAGAGATTATAGAGTATAGCATCTTGTGGACATCCAGATCCACTTCTGTAAATGTCATCGAATATTATATAGTAAGAATCTTGGTTGCAACTATTTTCATGTCCCAGTGCTGGGCCGGTGCCCGGCGTCGTAGTCGCAAAAAACACCGGTGTGTTTTTTGCGACTGGAATGTATAACGTAACTGGTAAAACGTGGCAATATTTGACACTTCTCTGCCTATTTCTGCGGGGATTACAGGCGTGGTGTTGAATATATTGATTGACTGCTTGGTATGTCGAGTGGTTGCAAACGCGACTGCTGATCGGGAGGTCCTGGGTTCAAATCCCGGGTCGGGTACTATTGGATTTTTCTAATTTAGAATTTTTAGTAGTAACTCGGAGTCTTGTTGTCTGCCCGGTGTATGGCAATAGGCTTACCACCTATTCCATTGTGGGACTTAAACGTTACTGGTGAAACGTGGGGTTGTACTACACTCCTCTGCCTACCCCTTAGGGTATGACAGGCGTGTTAAGTTACGTATTTAATATATTTTTTTCTTTACCTTCTGAGCTAGAAGATTGCAATAGTCATCCCGAATTTGATAGTATATCCCTATGAGAGTGGTGAGATTTTCGCAATCAATTTCATTCTCACTGAATATTCGCATCAATCGATAGGCCATGATGAACATAAAAGATGTCTCTGAAACATCGCATGACTATGTTTAAATATTACCAGATTTGCAAAATGTATTAGTAGGGAGACAAGTCTGCGGCCGATATAAATATTTGTGGACTGACAAATAGTGACATTGATGATGTTTGTGGTCGTCATCAACAGGTTCTACACACCTCCTCAAGAAGAATAGAAAAAATAAGAATGTTGATCGTTTTTAAGCCTCCAATGAACGTTACTGACACTTTTCATGAGTCACTGTAGGATATCGAAGTAAGACCAGTTTATAATTCTGGAACATTTATAAATCTTCTTCTAAAGTTTTAATGTGAAAAAGGGACTTACTTTGTTTGATCATATCCATATATTCATTTTCAGTCGGGCAGTCCAAGTTATCGCGCCAGTAAATGTCGATACCCTGACCTCGGTATCCCTCTATAACACAATCGAGGTAAACCTGGACGGCCTGCAAAGGTATTTTGGACATAAATAAAGCCAGAACACGTACAAGTTAACTCAATGATTATATACAATTGCTTATAACTATTTCAAATCAATTTAGTACTGTCGATTTGTGTACCTATCAATAGTTATTATCTTAAGAATTTGTCACATATTAATATACTTAAAAATGTATTTGTTAAACTGATTTCATACACACTAATCCTTGTATTACGCTGTTCTTACTTCTACGGGTTATAACAAATTTAACAATCGTAACGATTACAATAGATAACTCTTATAAAAACATTTGGTAATAATTCATATATATATATAAATACATAAAACTAATCCTCGTATTACGCGATTCCAATTTCTATGGATTTATTACATTAATCATTAACTAGCCAAACAATTAAAAGCCTTGATGATTCTTATTATGCATTTTCGCAAATTTAAAAAAGATGTCATCCAACGCGAATACCTAATATATTTTATGACTTATTTTTAATTTCCTATTGTAAACTGTCACATGCCGATTGTTTTATGTTTAAATTTAATTTAAATGCACTTTTTTGTCACTACGCGAAATTAATTAGGAATAGCACTGCGAGAGGTTCGTAATAGTAATTGAAATTAAATCCTAATCAAACCCATTATACTCCTATGTAGATACTCACATGATCACTATACTTGGATAATATTTCATATTATTATTAAATACTTTTAACGAATAAGAGGTTAGGGCTAAAAGACCTGCTCTGAATTTTAAGAGGGTGCATTTACTTCACTATTGGTTATAAATATGTGGTCAAACAAAGCATTGCAGACACGCGAAGTTATGTATGTAAATACGCTTAAAAATATCAGCGCAAAACAATTTTTATAGTTATCCACATATTTTATTAGGTACTACAACGTTAATTGGTCTATAATAATGTTTATATGTTATTAAAGAAATAATTATCAGTAGTTACACGGAGTAATTAACCTTTAACTATTAATCTGTCACAGTGAATTATTCTTTTTAGACCGCTAGTCTCTAGCGTTTGCGAAACCAGGTAAATATACTTTAAGGTGAGTAATTTAAAGGTTTGAGTTGGTTTTGGTTTAATTAAGGAACATATACGAAAGAATATATGGTTGAATTGATAGAGTTTATCCTCTATGAAAATATCGGCTGCTAAAATAAATGTCCATACATTTAGTATATTTTTTTTAAATGTAGAGGTTGAGAACACT
The DNA here is from genome assembly GCA_018244855.1 of Elbella merops. NCBI lineage: Eukaryota > Metazoa > Arthropoda > Insecta > Lepidoptera > Hesperiidae > Elbella > Elbella merops. Next base: position 7,411 of record DWMG01004912.1, on the reverse strand, counting down.
GAAATACAAGCGGCCATTGCTTTAAAAAAAATACTGGTGATTGATACTACAAATAAAAAACGTCCTAAATTATTAGATTTTAGTACCTGTGGTCCTAAAGCTAAGATTTTTTGAAGTACCATAGTTAAGGCATGGCTCGCTGCATTGATGGTCAGAGCCAAGCTGTAGACGCAATGAGCGACTGGCACTCCGTATCGGAAGTTGGAGTCATCTTGGATGTCGTCGATCCTGAAATAAACAATAAATTTGATCTCATTATATAAAAATTCCATTCCTGGCGCTGCTCGAAGACCTCTTTATGGGATTAGCCACGCCATTGTACAAGTCTCTTTACTATGATTTTTGTGTCTATTTTTCTTCTCTGTGTACGAAATTGGTAAATAAATAAATAAAAACTGTATTTTAGTATACCACATAGTATTGAACAAAGTGTCTCGGCTGTCTTTGTCTGTTTTAGCACTTAAATGTTATAAATTATACACAGGGTTTTGATTCCGTTTTGACCAGCAAATAAATTGACTACTAAGAAATGGGTACTTAAATATTGATTTTTAGATTCTTATTGTTTTATACATTGAGTACTTCAGTAAGTCGGATCTTAGTCTCGTGCATCAAACAGGACAAAAAGATGGCGCAGTAAACACAAGAATTGTACAGTACAGGCACAGGAAACACACGTGTAAGACAATGGTAGCGGAAAATTTTATTGAAATCGGTTTATTTAATATCAATAATTACATAATTACTAGCAATAGTTTATTCATAGTAATGAAGTACATGGTAATATTTCTGATAGATACTGAAGATTATAAGTGATAAAATAAATAATTATTAATTAATGAGCAATTAATGCAAGGAATACGCCAAGAGTCGTAGTTCTTGCAAGGGTCGTGTCTTTGCATGCGCATTGCGTAAGCTAGGTTGGTTATTTATTATGCAGAAGTAGACCTTTAAGCACAAACTAGTATAAGTTAGTATAAAATAGTATTATCTATTTTTATAAGTATATGTAATTTGTAAAACAGCGCTCATTGGCATCTATTGATATGTAGTTTCGGTCGTCGTATAGACAATTGTAATTTATCGCAGTCATTTTAGTCATTTTATTAACATTAAATAAAATTCCCGCATTTGTTGTTACGTTTAATCAGCAATCTATCTGTATCTAACATATACAATTAACAAAAACACAATATCTGATAAAAATGTATGTACATATATGTAAGTATATCATATATATATGGTTATATAATATGGATGGTGTCACTGGAAAACGGAACAAGCCAAAGTTTATATTGTTCCAATAATGTGTCGACTAACCATATATGCCCAAGTAAGTTTATATTAAGTAAGTATATAAATTACTTAGTGACTTAAAAATAAATAACTACGGCTGATCACAGAAGTTTTCCACATCTCAAATAACTGTTGAAACTTTTGGAAGGTTTTAAATTGAAAATATTTTTTCCAAACACGACATACTAGCTGAAAATACCTATATATGATCGCGTTCTAAATTAAATTGGCCCAAAAATGACATTAATTTAACTCAAGCTGAGTAAATAATATAAATGAATAAAAAGGATTTTTTTTTTCATAATAGTAGCGATAAAATATCTAAAATACATAAAGAAGTGAATCTCACATCAAGGTCGCCGCATGGAGTATCTGCATGGACTCCTCAATAGCTTCCAGTTTACTCTCGGGGACGTTCATCCAGTAGTTGAAAGATCGGTACAGGGTGAGGTGGTACATACTAGGAGTGGTCTGGATGTACGTGAAGGGCTTCAGGACGATCTGCAAATTGAAAGGTATGTATAGTGAATACGTAAAGCAATAAATTAAATTATAACAAACTTTTTTTCGACAAATGTTGTTTGTTTTTGCCTTAGAAGTATAATAATTGTAGTACCTACTAGTATGTATAGAAATAATGTTAATTAATTATTGAAGCAAGAATATATAGTGTAAAAGTGATTGGGACGGCTAAATCCTGAACATGCAGTTTATATTGAGCCAGTAACCCGATTATTATTAATACTAGAACATACAGGTAGAAATACAAGTACATAGGACTTCCTTAAAGCTATCTCTTACATTACGTTAAATAAACCTGGGAGAACACTTCCTCCTAATTCGCATAACCACAAACGCAGGTTGTCCCCCGCTGGAATCAGTGCCTTAATAATGCTACTTATATAAAATAGTTGAAGGTGTTCATTGTGCGGGTCAACAACTCCAGCTGTTACGTAGGTATAACAGCGGAAGATTATTTAAACTGTTATTAATTAGACATATAAATCCTTAAAAACTCATTTAAACCCGTAAGACATTATATAACATTAAGCCCTGTAATCCCCGAAACGGTAGGCAGAGAATTAGCACACTCCCACGTTTCACCAGTTACGTTTGTTTCACTATGGATTAAGTGGTGAGCGTATTTGCTATACACCGGGTAGAATTCGAGACTCCGAACCACTACTAGAAATGTTTAATACAAAATCGAAGTTAGAAAAATGCGATAGTATCCGACCTGAGATTCGAACTCAGTAGGTACCTCGACAGTAGCGCTTGCAACCCTGACCAATAAAGCAGTCGCATTGAACTAGTTTCTTAAACAAAATGAAAAAATATAAATGCTAATGCAATAGTTACCTCGTCCTGGTGTACCCTGTCAAGCGTAGACAGAGGTATCTGTACTGACATCGTTCTACATAATATTTTACGAGATTGGACAAATAACGCATTACTAAATTTATACATTCCCAAATACGAGATGCCTTTGGTTCGAAGTTAACATCAGATATGGCAGCCAGTGCATATCACTTCACTTTATATGTTTTTTCCGCTGAAGTCAAGTTATGGAAGTAATTATGACTTTTGTAATATTAGCATTACGTAGATAGGTATTTTGAATAATGAGATATAAAAATTTATTGTTATTCGTCTAAGTATCGAATTGATATTTTTATAAATATTGCATTCAAGCTAATGGGGCGTTATATGCCCATATGTTCGTTATCTACTTAAAATGTTCTGAAGTGTGGGTTCATATGTCCATAAAACTCCCTCTCCATCTCCGTACCTATATGATAAAAGCATTTATTTTTCGGTATGTGATCAGGCATATTCAACGAAAAATTAAACCACAAGACTCGCTTATATGATTATTTGATTAATAATAACATATATAAATGATGTGTAAATTGTTTGTTAAATTTTAATATGCTGGATTAATTAGGGGCTGGGAAAGTGATAACTGTTTTTAAAATAAACTCAAAGGAATTATTTCGAAAAGTTTTTTCTTCAATTGGTAAATAACCTTTGTCCCGTTGTGGAAAATTTTTGAAATATTTACCGCGTTCATGTTTTATAATCGATTTATAATAAATCATTTGATCTTTGACCTAAATTTCGGGGATATAATCTTGATGGTCGTTATAGTTTGATATACAGACACTGACGAATGGCAGCTAATTGATACAAAGTAAAGTCTGGGGAATATGGTGGGGGAGACAGTCTCTCTCTTTCTCATTTACCGATTCCACACAAGACCAATATAAATAATAATGTATACGAACACGCCTTTGGATGTTTTTATTTTGTCAAGACCATATATACGAATGATTAACTAGACTTGTATAATTTAGTTTCATGAAGAAAACGTTTTTCGCGCGTTTTCATATAAGAAATTTGTAGATTCACGGCCATAAAGCGAACTTCATGATTGATGTGGTAAGTAGATAGATTTACTTCAGTAGATATAATACATAGTTATTTCTATCATATAATCCATACTTATTTCTATTACATTAGTATAATTTATAATTATATTAGTATAATTCATACTAAACGGTTTCAAGTCATTTTAATTTACATTCGCAATATATTTCATTTAAAATAAAATTTAAGACATTTTCATTACTTATTTGTTGCTAGCAATTTATTTAAGAACAGTGTCTGCTATTTTTTACTGGTTGCTGTTAAAAGTTGGTCGAGTGCTTTCCTTAAATAATTTCACTTTTTGTGTCAGAATAGTTGTCTTAGACAAAACAGGGAGAGAACGTGTTTCGTGTGAAATGTCTATATCTTTCGTGTGATAATTGACTGGAAGGCTGCTATATAATAATCGAGAGGCAATGTGACTAATTTAGAGCGTAAAAGTAATAAATAAAATAATAATAATATGGTACTTATTTATAAGTCTTGAACGACGCCAATTTTATTCTACAAAAGAGCTAGCAAGCTATTTATGGTCTTCGATGTCGCGAGTCCCTACGAGAACTGTTTAAAACAATTACAATTTTGACTGTGCCTAGCCAGTATATTTATGAAAATATTATGTATGCAAGAAAAAACTATTTAACTTTGATAAAGAATAATAGTAGATGCAATTATAATACTAGAATAAGGATAAATTGGCCATTCCGCGTTTTCGCTTAAGTAAGGTGTCTCATTTATTTACGGGGAACTGTACTCGCATTTACAATAAATTACCAAAACACATCATTAACCTTCCAGATAAAAAATTTAAATCTATTATTAAATAAATCTTTGTAAAAAAGCTTATTATAAAGTAAATGATTATGTAAATAATACACATGCTTGGTGTGATGTAACTTCAGCTCCACAATAAATTAGCTCATGTTTATAATATTGTAATAAAAGTATGTACCCATTTTAAAAGATGCACAAGCACACCTATGGAGTTTCTTTCGCCGTTTCTTCTCCATAGTGAAGCATCTTCCGAAGCGGTGATAGCATCATTTTGACGTACAAAAAGTGTTCCTATGAACCAATTTTGAATAAATTTGAAGACATTTGAATTTGAATTTGAATCCATAGTAAAGACTGACCTACCTTTGTTATTGGAGCCAACGAAACATATATGTACGATGAAAAACAAACGATTTTGACATATAAACAACAGTTTTGTTTGTCAATCAAGCTTTATTGATATCATTATAATGATGGTACATAGCTACTTATAGAGCGCGATATGAAGAAAGTATTAGATTAAAAAGTTATTTAAAGAGGATACCTATTGCACTATTATACTATTAAAGATGTGTTGGCAGTTCTCGTTGTGATTTATTACAATCCATATAAGACATGTGCTGATGTAAACTCACCTTTATGTGTGAATAACAAATGAACAATTAATTGAAATATCAATCAATTAAATTGCGTTTGGAACTTTGGTCTACGATAGTTTTGACATACAATGTATACACGTCATCAATTGTACATTTACCTTATTAGTGTAGGTATACATTGAATAATTTCTTAGAGACAATTGTTTTACAGTTTCTAAGGTGAACAAAAAAAACTTTAAAATATACAAAATATAGATTAGGTATAATTGTAATGTATTGACAGTGTTTTTTACAATTATGGCAACAACCTTCCCAGATTTACAAATTGAAAGGAGAAATGATTAATAACTAATTATATATTTATATTAAGTTCGTGCATGTATGAAAAGACTGATTAGTGTAGAAGCACGCCAAGTCTGTAAGGGTAGAGATGTTTGGCACTCAGTGCTCCCAGTCTACCCCGTAATGTACGTGGCGTGAAAATATAATAATAAGGTACACACCGAATATTACCTATACGTTTCGGTCGACGTTTGTAAGGTTTAAGAACAATTTTAGTATGTAGTATCCATGTTAAACTTAATGTCGTGTATTAATAGGCGCCACGAAATGAGTAGGTTACGTTACCAGTCTACCATGACCGTTCCGGATTTGGTTCTACTGGACATATAAATGTTGGATAAAGGTTTAATAAATATTTAAAGGTCATCACAGATGGAGATATGATATGTATTAATATATCATCCTAAGCTATACCTAATATATATGGATTAAAATATTGTAAAATTGTAAACTACCACAGATAGTAGTCATGCTATAGTGTATAGCATATAGTCTGTCTTGCTATACCAAGGTATGTCTTGCTATACGTGTTTACATATCGACGAAGTAAGAAAAGATATACATTAATCTCTCTTGTAACACGGTACTCTTATAACGCGTTTTCATATTACGCGATTTCAGTCCCTCGTATAACACGTGTTTTCCCTCTTATAACGCGGAGATTTCCCACGTTATATTTATATACTGTGAAATATATAATGATTTGTACAGTTCATAATTAATTTCGCGTACCTTTGCACATAGTGTCAATTGTGTTGTTATAAAATAAAATGACATTATTTTATTAAATTATTTTGTTATTCTTTCAAAACCCCTATAAGGAGAAAGGTAAAACGTTAATCATTTGTACAGAACGCGTTATACGGAATCATATACATGCGTTATACGAGAATACTCCTACAACACGTTTTCCTATAACGCCGAACGAATCTACGGTGTTATACGTTACCGTGATATATGTTGAATTATAATGTAATATATCATTATATCTCTTGCTGTAACATATATTACAGCTCCGTCTGTGACAACCCTAATAGTGTGTGAATACATTATTGTGTGTCAATGTCACATGTCAACGGTTGATGTCAGTGTGACACTATTTCTGTTGAGCTGTAAAGGGTTTGACATTGTGGTATTATATGACGTTTTTAATCGCCAATAACTAATCTAACTAATGCAGGGCTTTGCGTTAGATCGCAATATTTTTGTTTAGGTCTCATCAAATTTTTGTTGTGAAGTTTGTTCGTAAGAATCGTTAATTTCGAATAACAATATGTATATTCATATGTGAGTACATGTATCCGGATAAATGTAACTGATTGTAAGATATGCTATGAATATATGTGTTATATTAGAATATTCAGTACGTTTAACCATTTTTTAGCTTTCGTAGGTGCATTGATATACGTTGTTCCCAGGTATAACCAGGTTATATCCGATGCATTCAAGCAGTCCCAGAACGATATGGTAACATTGTTAAAAAATATGATAGTTTTAATTATAAATTTAACCCAGAAATGCATTTTTTTTTTTTTTTTTTTTTAATAGCTTAAAATTTGACTAAGGAAATGTAAGGAGTATAAATAGACAAAAGAAAAAACAATATAGTTATGTACATGACCAAGATCACACAAACGAACACGTAGGATATAAAAATATATATAAAGTGAATAAATAATATACTTTTTCACAACAATACCTAAGTGAAAAATTTTAAATCGAATTAAAAACTGTGTATAATATACTTTATTTAAAACATTGTAATATAAACACATTATAGCAATGTTAACTTTATTGTGATATGGTAATTGGTACATAATGTACTTTATAATCAACCATGTGTTTATGGGCCGAATGCGGCCTGCCGCCGTCTCTACACAGGGGTGGTGCGGTCCATGGCACTCTATGGGGCACCCATTTGGGCCGATGCTCTGACCGTCCGGAATCGGACCCTATTGCGTCAACCGCAGCGG
>DWMG01004911.1:0-10575 GCA_018244855.1 Elbella merops | reverse complement strand
TGTTTAAGGATGCTAACCAACACCTTTGTTTTCTGCGTTGTTTACACGCGTACCTCGTTGTTCTCTGACCCCGTGCGTCCTTCTCTTAATGTCCACTTAAGTGCTAAGAGTCGCCAGATTGCAATCGCCGCAAATTTATTCACCGCGCATATATTTTTATTGTCAGTTTCAATTATAAACGTTCTCGCTACCTCTTCCCGTTGGTAATTTATTCCATGTGTGTTTATTTGTTTCTGATGAAATTTCTAGACGATTAAGTTATTTGAAAAGTTGAATTTAACTATAATTGAAAGATAGGAGTGTATGTAACGTGAGGTTTATCTTAAATTAATTAGTTATGCTTTCGGTTAGCAGGAGCGGCGAAGCGTAGTATCGGTTTGGGTGCGCATGCACGATTGCCGCGGCGCCGGCGCATGCGTCAAGTGCGTTGGCGACCCAATTTCGCGATGCGCGGGCGTCGCACGGCCCCGCCGCCGGCTTCACTTTGTTACGTTGCAATATTGTATCATAGTGAATAAATCCTGATCCACGGCTTCTTGACATACAATTTTCCGATAATTATGGTTCATACTGTATAAATTTGCAAAATGTAATAATCCCTTACGACGTAATGCCGTGCTAATATAACTAATATTTTACCCTTTCTGTAATGTTTACAACATTTTGATCGTTGACACGTGTTACGAGATACACACAGAATTGTAAGTAAAGGACAAATTAAATTAATTTAGAAAGGTAAATTCGTGAACGCAGATTAATTGAACAGTCACTCAGCGTCGGTGCCGAGATACAATTAACTGTTACAGATATGAGTGATTGCGAAACTGGCGACGTACTGGCAGTTAGACCGTCGACGGTGTAGTTGTCGGCGGCAAGGACGCGGGCGGCACGCGGCCGACGACGCGCCGGTCACGACCGCCTCTCTCGCTCGCCGAGCACGACAACCGCTCGTTTGCACGTACCAACCTCAAACCTGTCTATCACCCGCTGATGGACGTCTCGTCATTTGTACACCGCCCTCACTGCACCATTTGAACTGTGTAGTTTTATTTTTGTTTCACCGCTAAGTCGTGCCCGCCAAGTGGCCCGGTCCTGTGTAACTTTTGATCGTTACGCAATCCGATCGAGATAAAAAGGCTCGTGAAGTGCCAAGGTTTCATCGGCCAGAGTTCTAATTGATACACAGACGTGGCTGTCAGCCACAAATCGAGACATAAAGAGACAATGTAACTGCTTTGGTTATAATTAAAATGCGTGTCCTAATTAATACGATACGATCGCGGCTGACGAAATGCTGTGTGCGGTTTAATGCGTTTGTGCACCGAACGTACGCGCCGTGCACGATAAAAGGTGTCGATAACACATCGATACTGCCAACTGTAGCGTTCGATTCGAATGCGAATGCTATTCGAATGCTTCTCGTCTTCAGCGAGTGTGGAAGTTGGTTTGGCGATAAGAAACGGGAACATGCAATACTTGTAACACTACGGTAAATGTAATTGTATTTGTTTCTTAGACGTTTTGTTACATTATTATATTCAATTAAATCAAAGCTTGTGTAAACTGCGCTGCGATTTCGAACCCGCATGCGTAGCGTGGCTAATGGGTAAATTCCCCTCAGGGATGACCGATGTCCAGCAGTGGACTTAGATGGGCTAATGATGACGATGTTGACATAAATGTAATTATAAATCAAAGATATATCTCCCTTGATATAAATGCCTATAAAATTTTGTCATATTGATTTTTAATCAAACTTCGTTGTTTATGTACTACTTATAATATATGTAGTGTGTTTGTTTGTTAGAAATAAAACATTTCCTCGTGTACGGTTAATACAGCTATAAATTAAATTCCAGAAATTTGCAACTTATAAACCCGTTTACAGGAAAAACGGTACTGTGATAACTTCCTTCCCTGTGGACAAATTTAACAGTAATTACCGATATATTTGTATTGTTCTGGCCACAGTATAATTGTTTTGTGAGCACTTCATTTGCAACGTAATGTACGGTAGGTAGTTATAGTACAGCGTGAAAGAGATGCGAAATGACTTTGATATCTTATTTAATTACGTACACAACTTGAACGGTTCACCTAATAAGCGCTTACATACGCTGGTGAACATTTTCTGCAAAGGCCACACCTTATTTTCGCCCAGTAATTCTGTTCCACAATTTACGAGACATTCAACTTTGGTATATTTATATACAATTTTATTTAAGAATACGGAATTCAGTATGTTGAACGCAGTGTGATAGCGCACTGGTTTAGATTGCAGTCGCTGCAGTTTGAGCCCCACGGATCCCTTAGACTGCAGTTACCCCATACGCCTGCCATTTAAATCCTGGCACGTCGGAATTATATGTCGAAGGACAATAACATTTGGAAATCGACACACCGTACAGTTCTTAATAATAATCCTATGACTTGTGCAAGCACTTGGTCAGCGTGGTAGGCTATAGTTCTAATTCATTCATTCTATGTGCAGCGTATCTACAGTAAAGCTACAAAGGTTTGATGATCATATTATTTAATTGGTAGAAGTATCAAATAGGCTTGCAAGGTATATAATATTGAAGGGCCTATGTATCCCGTGCATATTTACTTTCAATCATATGTAATACATTCTTACTAACATATGACGACATTTGACCATACTTGACCACAACCCAAGAATGCAATAGTGTGGATATAAATGTTAGGCTCAGATAATGGTGAAATACTCACAGTTGTAACTTAGAAATATGAGACGTTCCCATCATTCTTTAATGGAAATATCCACAAATGCACGTATTCAAGCAGCACATGTCTACAATAAAATTTAACAAACCGTACAATTTGTTTAATGCGGGCCATCCTACAACCCGAACATTTCTCTTTAAGTAGTCCAAGCTCAACATTCTTTCGCGAACATGACTTGTAGGTTGCGCGCAACATTTTTTATTTTCGCTCGTGTTTTGTCGTCGCTGCAAAAAGCGATGCAGCGGAGTCCAGACGGTTTCTTTTGCGTATCAATCATTCGGATGTAACGCCTGACAACTTCGCGGTATTCTATTCACTAGGTCCGATGCTCCTTGCGCCTCTACATATGTTTGTGATTGAGTTCGTTTTTTTGTCTCTCTCTCTTTCTCTCTATATCTAAAGAAAATAAATGATCTTGGAATTTATTTACGAGTTTGCGTTGTCACTACCTAATAGCGTGCCACCGTCATTGCAATTAATGGTAGTAGAAGCTGATTCGTCGTCTCTTAGAATCTTAGTTGGGGTTCAGTACAACTGATCGTCGCTTTCATACTAATGCTTTCGAAACTAGGCTTTGAAAAGTGATAAAAGAATAATTATAAATAGTACTTTGATGTCTGTCGTCGTTCAGTAAAACTGCATTACTAAATACATTTCATACAAACGAATAATTAAAGAAAAGAAAACAATTTTGTTATGACAACGTTCGTTTCACGCTCTGTCAGGGCCATGGAAAGATGGCCTAGAGCATAAATGGGCCTGTTGGACCGCATGTATAAGTTTTGACGCGCTTATGTACGCGCAGTGAGTATTATTGTGCCGTCAATTATGTTATAGACAGCGTGCAGTCCTTGACCGGCATTAACCTACATATTGTGCAAGCGATCGATATCACGCCGTGTCGAATCGAAATTTAATCGGCCCACTCGGCTTCCCTGTGATTCGGCTTCGGATCAATTCGGCTCATTGCGAAATTTGACCCTTGGACAACTATGATTGATTATGATTACCCGTCTGTTGTGGCGCACGAGCTACGGTAGATCAATTAAACACACTTTGTGCTGATGATGAGCAATGAATCGCAATCGATTAGGTGAAGGATGCAGAGTCAAATGTACACAGCATTGATGAACGAAGGGACGCCAATTTATTCAAGGTTTGTCGAACATGTATAATTTAAAAACAAGTTCAATTCATTTTTAACTAGCAGCTAATTTCGTTCATTCTCATTTATTTCTAACTCTTAACAGATTGAATACGGGACTCGTATTATTCATTTGTTTTCCCAGCCTCTCTCAAAGTGATTTCGCGAAGAGTTTCTAATCTAATCTCACCGTACTCCTCATTATTACGACCGTTTCGTCTTTTTGTAACAATGTCACAATCCGTTAAGCTATTAGTTGGCGTAATGAAATTGACACCTTTAAAACGAACACAACGATCTGTTTATTCGTACGGCACTGATTGTTGGCCTACTTGTCCAACGTCTGTTCTATCAGCTGTTAATTCGTATTGATTAGCTGTGATTGGTCGTATTTGTGCTATACGCTTCTGTTTAGGGTCAGGAGATGTTGATATTGAAATGGCTTTTTCCAACATCTTGTTGTCTCTTGCGAAAAACCTTTAGATTTCATCAATTTAGTTGCATTCCATTCGCATTTTGTTTAGTGACGACAATAGCACGATAACAGTTACGCTACTACTACTACTACTCCAATACTAACAATATTGTGGTTGGAATATTTCAATTTAAGACTATACATAATTATCCATCCGTCACTACTAAACACTATAAAACAATAATAAATTGTTGAAACAATGTGATAACACTGTACCAATGCAGTATTGGGTACATTCAATTGTATAGATTTATCATCCTCCTCGCGTAATTCAATAATTTTACATCCGAAAAACACAATGTTGCTATAACGTCTTACGATGCACTCGCATAATTGTAAGTACCACTGGTTGATGTTTTTGCAATCGCATTCTTATATCAATCCATATAAGAAATGATAATGCGTAGGATTTTTTATGTCATAAATCATTTCCTTCTTGTTGCAGGTAAATAATGCTTTACTTCCGCTGGGGCTCATACACCTCCACTCCACTTCGCGTGTTACTACCGTCTGGTAAAAACAAGCTTTTTACAGATGTTCAGTAATAAATAGTTTTTTATTATCTATTAGTTATACCGATTTCTTCGTTCGGATTACTAAACGCTATTACGTGCAATATCTTTATTATGTTGATTACGCACGCATCGCAGAGGGTTGGTTTTTTGTTGTTCCGCGTTAAATGTTGTGGGTGCAAACTATAAGAACTTCTATATATTTCTGATGCTCATTACCTGAAAATATTAAATTTTATAATTATTTGTGGTTTCATTATTGGATTTTTTTTGTCTGTCACTTGAAAAGGTCTGCTCAAGCCCCTTTAGTTTAATCTATAAATTATTTGTTATGTTACTATACATAATTGAGAGTATGACATTAAACTTTAGCTGTAATGTACGTAGCTTTGGCACGTGTATTATTCTATGAATATTGATTTGGCATTGAATTTGGTTGATTGCTCGATAAATGACCATTATGATGTTGAGAGATAAGAATTATTTAAAATATTTCGTTCATCCTGCAATTGAAAATTGAGTTTCATGAGTATTCAAGTACTATAATTGTTAACCATTCATTATTATATACAAGTCAGGTTTTAAATAGAAACATGATAACCTCTTAAAGAGTGCAGTGCGGTTACAAAAGAAGGAAGAACCAAAATTGTTTTATCTTTGAACGGAGCTCGTAAAAAAATTGAAATGCAAGTGTTATTGCTTTGTTTTATTGTTTTTATTTTGTTCATATGGTAACTGATAAGATTTTATTGTTATTGCTTCTGCTTCCTTCCTGGCAAGATATTTCACTTTGTCCTGACCACCTGTCGGTGTTTAAATTTCAACTATTTTATATGGATGTACAATATACTATTGAACAGTCTTACTGTTAAATCTTCATCGTTGGTCTTCATCACAACTTTGTCGAGCATTACTGCCACAGTACAAAACTCAATAAGTACCTACGGCTCATGTTTTCGTACCCATTTCAGGTAGCTAGATAAATTGAGGTGGCTCTGGTGGATTACTATTTTGGGAATTACGTTTCTTGTCTTTGTTAATGGTGTATTTGAAGATTATTCTTTCTTATAATTTTCTGGGTTCATGGTTATTACCTAAGCTTCTTCATCTGCTCATTCTCCATTGTAACCTGTCCATTATTTTGTACAGCATTAATTGGTTTAGTCTACTGACTATTGCATACTATGAAGTAATTCTTATTGATTGTTATGATTTACTTTTTAAGCACCAAAGTACATACATATAAAGTACATAAATATAGTGACTGCCTCGTTGGTCGAGTGGTGGCAAGCGCGACTGCAGATCGGGAGGTCCTGGGTTCAAATCCCGGGCCTGGTACTATTGGATTTTTCTAATTTAGAATTTCTAGTAGTGACTCGTCGTCTGGATCTGTGCCAGGTCTATGGCAAGACGCTTATCACCATATTCCATGGAATTTAAACGTAATTGGTGAAACTTGGGATTGTACTACACTCCTCTGCCTATCCCTTCGAGGATTACAGGCGCGATGTTACGTTTTTTTACATAAATACAGTAATATATTCTATGCACTGCTGGTAATACGTCTAGTGTTATTTCATATGCTTTGTTGTTCAATGATATGTTCGGGCTCAGTACTTTGTTGTTAGGTGCGGCCACACAGCTATTGGTCCTAGTTGATTAACTGCTAGTGTAATTAATGCACGTCACGCGGTTGATAGATGAACGCCGCGATGGCCGCTCCGTGGAGTCCCGTGTTCTTTCCCGGTCAATAAATTAGCTTTTATAATGTACCCGACATAGCTTTGCGGAAGTCCAGAGAATGTTGATTAAGATTTGTGGTCGTTATAACCGGGCCTTGTGTGTTTTTCTATACATTAAATTAATATTTATGCTGAATAGTGTCATCGTTAGTGTACTCATTGATAATAATCTTAATTTTAATAATATTATGTTTTTTTTAATTGTCTTGAAAGTCTACATCCCTAATAGAAACATTTGATGTTAGATGATAGAAACATTAGATGACCATCAAAAGAAACTTATAATTTTTTTTTAAGGAGTACCTTTTAAGTAAGAGTAGTTCAGATAGATAAGGAGTTTTTTAACCAACAGTGCCGCGAAAATAGAATATGTTATAATGACACTTTGACGCATTGTGTGAACCTTTACCTTGGGATCGAATAACTGTAGTGTCTCCTTCCATTTCAGTGTTCTGTTCTGTAACCACTTATAGTGTGATGGCGTCCATACCGGCTCGCTGTCTTTACTTGTATAGTAACGAAATAATAATGGTAATTATACCTCGCGACTACTCTCACATCGCCATCCCATCCCAAACAAGGCAGCCGTGATTTAGTGATGCGAGCAGCAAACGCATTGTATTAATACATATGTTTTAATTGACGGACATTCCGTCACACCACTTTCGTCTTGAGATGTTACGTTTCGTAATGGAATTTCAATCTTTATCGCTGTGTTGTAATTGTAACGATGTTTTAAAAGTTATCGCCTCTTTTGTCTTGTTCCAAAGAACACTCTACAGACCGTGACGTTGCAAGGTGTTACGCGTAATGTAAGTCACGTGACGTCCTCGGAGTTATGGGAAAGGGAAGCTATTGGCGTGCGCAATCAACACGAAGTCCACCATTCGCATCTCGTCATAATCATTATGACAATCAATTCTTATTTAGTGCTACTCTTGGACTCGGGCCTCCCTCAGAAATAGAAACTAACTATCAAAGCCCTCCATAAAAATCAAATATAGATTCATACGCTTAAATCATTATAACGATCAACTATCTCTTTACGATGAATCTTTTCATCATTCGACTGATATTGAATGGTTAAATCTTATCTTTAAATCTAAAAATTGTGCTTCCATCGGACTGCGGTCCTATTTTATATCAATTCTAACGCTTATGGACTTGAAACACTTTTAATCTCAATGATATTTGGACCTAGCGTTCTAAAACCTGCATAGGTCGGATCTTGTTTGACTGCAGTCACGTTTGATTAAAACTTATATCATTATCGTCATCGGTCTATTTCAGTCCGCTGTGGTACACAGACCTTTTTCTTTTGAGCACCTTCGCATCCCATCCTCGTCTCGGTGTATCCAGCTTCAGTATGCAGCCAATCTTTTGAAGATCGTCATCTCGTCTTGCAAGAGCGCGTTACGTCCTACGTCCTTAAGTTATAATTGGTTCCAAATGTCTTTGATAAATAACAATTCTGTTAAAATGATCTTTGAAATCGAGGTATTCATTAAAGTAATTAACTGGAGATGCCAATGTCTTTTGAATCACGACTATTCCGAATGTATTACGAATAATTAGCATCACAATAACTGTGTGTAAAGTTACGTAATGTATCTAAAAAAACTCACTTAATTATATTCTACGATTTGCCGTCAAAGGTCAGGTACAGTAGTATATCTCAGTAACTATGTGTAGTGAATACGATTGAAGTTATAGTGGCGTGAATAATTTTGACACATTGACATGACCTCAGCTGGACACCGACGGCCTAGGATTACGTAATCGTGCTCGGGCTTTGTGTCGATCGCTTGAGGCGTTCATCACTGTAGTACACTTCATAAAAATGGCAATTTGTATTGCAAAATTTCAGTCAAATCTAAGACAATAGAATAAAATTGGTGTGGGTATTATCCTTGCTTCTTTGATACAGAATCCTATGAAGTTATATGTATATTATATGGTTATCACAATCCCTCCTGGCCATCGTTTTTCATGTAGTTATACGCAAAGGTTAGGCTGTGTAATATATTTGATTTGTAGAGATTTCAGCCAAGGCAGCCTCTCATATTAATAGCTACAATATATTATTAATCTACTGAAATAGTGATAAAACATAACAACATTAGAGTCATCAAGCTATAATCATCTTGATTACCCTAATAGGCGTCACAGTTCGGTCACGTCTATGACATGTGACCGTGATTGACATTTCGTTTCTAGTTCGAGTGCAATTTTACGCCTCTCAATCCACAACTGAAAGTCGGCACAGGGTCAGATCTCTTCTGGTATACCCAAAGCAAATAAACTAAATATATCTACATACATGTATAAATGTATACATAAAACTATTAGCTATATTTAGTACGCTAATGTTTACAGCTACTTATGTATACCTATGCATCTTCTCTACTGGGTATAGATCTCCGAATACATCAATACTTGGCATTAACCACGAGCTTGATTTGTAGCGCACTCCGTGATTATAACGAAAAACGGTTATGAACTCCGCACGTAATTAAAGTTATGAAAGAATGAATAATTATTGGGATGAATGAATAAAGAGCTGCATATTTGGGAGTTAGTTGAATTCCTCAATCATGACTTGAAACAATGGCCATTCCACTCATATCTCTACTTGTAGTGACCAACCACCAACACTTTTTTCTATTTGAATATAGAATGTCAAATTAAACCGTCCCTTACACATAGAGCGATATCGCGTAGAAAACGAACAAACTTTTGGAATTATCCGATAAGAACGGAAATCGAACCCGGTAGCGCCGCAGCTGTCTCAACGCCGTCACTACGCCCATGTCATTCGGATATCAACGGTGCAAGCGTGTCATTACGCCGCAACAAGACACAAGTCTGAATAGTCATTACACAAAAATGCCGAGAGACAATTTTCCCGACAGTCACATCGGAACGAGCGCTCAGTAACATTTCACAGGGCGACAGCTGTATTTATCCTGTTGCGAAACTAATAGACACGTCTGATTGTAAGTAGAGTTTAGTGAAGTCGACTCTACGAACAAAATAGTGCAATCGTTTCGCCGATCAGAGTGCGCGCCGACTGTCATTGGGCCAGGTTTACGTTATATGTGTAAGTAGATTTTCTAATTTAAATGTCATTGATGACGTGATATTTTTTGTTTCCGGGGCCTATATCTAGGTCGCTTAAAATATTGTAGATTTTCCACTTGAGATCCCTCATAAATGTCCTTGAACAGTGTCGCAAGCGTTGTGCTTAAAGCTTGCAGAGGGAGTACAGATGCTGTTTAGATCACAAAGATCATGATAAGAACCTTATTTTCAGCAATAATTGAGTATTTGCTCCAGCTCTCGCCTTGTCAAGAAAATTCAGGTCCATTTCAGTTTTATACGTAACATGATGAAATTCAAGCGTCACTACTGGATTGCATTTGACTATTGATTCTGTACTAATATAATATACATGTGATCAGTGGTACCGTTGCACGGTCTGCTGTCTGTACGTACGTTTGTTGTAAGTACACATGTATTGCAGGGGCCGGCGACTGCCAATATCGTAAATCTCGCGTAAGTGAACAGGTGGGGCGGCGCCACCCACCCACTTCTAAATATTATGACGTTGTATAAGTGGTCGTGTATTAGCGAAGTGTGCCAGATTTTAAGTGCTTACCGATCAATATATTTAATTGGAAGTATTGCTCTATATAAAACTATTGCGATTCGATTTCTTTTTATAGGTAAATCATTAGGACAGATTAAGATAAATGGATGGTATAATGGATTCTGTCGCGTAGCTTCAAAGTTCGCGTCCGACACAAGCGGTGCCGGCGGACCTTAACTTTGTGTTCCATGGCTGTTCATAGCTATGAGTGTTAATATGTGTTTACAATATTTACCATGTATTGCTTAAGTTCAATGTAAATTAAATAAATGTACTGCTTCGATGTACTCGTGACTAATAAAACTCGC
>DWMG01004910.1:0-10576 GCA_018244855.1 Elbella merops | reverse complement strand
ATATAATAACAATCATTAAAATACATTAATTTGTTGACTGCCTCGTTGGTCGAGTGATTGCAAGCGTGACTGCCGATCGGGAGGCCCTGCAGTCTAATCCCCGGTCCGGGTACTACAGGATGATTCTAATTTAAAATGCCTATTAGTGACTCGGAGTCTGAATCTGTGCCCGGTGTTAGGCAATAGGCTCACCACCTATTCCATGGGACGTAAAGGTAATCGTGAAACGTGGGATTGCACTATACTCCTCCGCCTCCCCCTTCGGGATTATAAGCGTGATGTTACTATTTTTAAAATACACTGTGGCAAAAGCTAATAGGTAATATTTGACAGAATTGAACATCCCAGCTAGTGTAAAACAGACCAATGGAAACACGCATAAAAACTTGTTCGGCGGTACTTACATACACGTATGTATGTATAGTAGACATATATAAATGGTCCACCAGAGTCAACGATCGCGATATTCGGTACATTCGCTGTTTTTTACAACAACGTCACTACAATTAGACAATATAAATTGCTAAGGCATGATCGGAAAAGGATTATGCCGGATCATAGTCTATGGACCGGACTCTATGATTAAAAGACAAAAGCTTTGATCATAGACAAGACTTTACATTTTTGGCTGGTTTACTTCATGTTATGCAATGATAATTTACAACATATAAATGTTTGTATATAAATATAATAATACATGAATAAATAAAAATATTTATGTATGTGCCATGTTTTTGAAGTCATGTTTATTCGCACCTTAACAAAAATCAATGACAAGCTTTTTTAATTTTTGTCGTGTTCGTTAGTCTGTTTGTTTGTTTATTCGAACGTGCCCGCGAAGCAGTGACACCGATGTTGAAAAATCATAAAGAGAATAGTCGTCAGAATTGAAGAGAAAGCCAATCGTTAACGTAATAGAACATAGCTAAGTTTATTTTAGAGTTCGAAATGTAAAATGTCGCAACTAATCGTTTTTAACAATAGCGTTTAATTTAATATAAAACGAATGTAACGTAATGGAGTCTAAGAGCAATATTATTGTTTGGGTTAAAGTTTATGCAAATTATAAAAAAATCAATTAATTTCTAAATAACACACTTTAGTTTAATTAAACGAATACTAAACTACATTTCTTTTTTTTTCAAACAATTCCATAATCCAAATTCAAGAAACTGTAACGAACTTATAACGAACTTATATGGAAATAGCATAAAAATTAAAGACGTAAACGAAAGCACAAATTCAAATTTTTTATGCCATTATTAGCAAATTGCCCTTATTTATTTTATTAGCGAAATGAGAATTTATATTGAGTTACTTTTAACTTAACATTACATAGAACAAAAAGTTACTCAATCCATTTTAACACTGTAGTCTGTAACATCTACAAGTCTAGACGTGTTTAGTCATTGATTAAAAAAAGCGCGGGAATCGTAAATTCGGTACAACGAATCCTAAAATGATTACATCAAAACGATTTTCCGCTGTAAACCAGGATTTATAAAAGATCAAAATTTTCAAATATGGCAACTAAATATTCTAAACTGTATTAAATTTTAGCGCGAAATGCTTAAAGTGTTTTTTAAAATACCTAAAACATCTCAGAACGCGAAGGAATTCTGCGAAACGCGATGACGCCGTGCAATAAAAATGCAGCGGCCGTTACAATGTGTGTAAGGCGCTTACCGCTTTCGACTCTTGACGCTCTTTTATATTTAATTTTTTATTTTTATGGCCCACAGATTATGCCAGATTTAAAAAAATTGCATTTAAATGGTACATTTATGGGAGATTGTACGTGTTACTATACACAATTAAATGAAATTTAAAAAATTAACTTTATTAATGGTCGAAATTCGATTATGGTTCGTTTATTTTTAAATTAAACCGTTATTGAGGTTCGTATGTCAAAACGTCTATGTCTCTAAATCTGGCCCTGTGCTACTGTTTGACCACACACTAGTGTCTCACGTTATGGGACTGAACGCAAACAATTTTTTATCTTATTTAAATTTATGAATTTGTAGCATATATTACATATAAATTTAACATTTCTGAACTCCTTTTCTAGACAATTTTCAACTATTGCAAATCTCACACAGATCCATTTGCGCGGTATTCTTTAAATGTTGTAGGTACGAATATTTCTCTTCATGTATATATGTATAGACAATAAAACAGTTGAAAGTATTGATATAAACAGTAATTTTATTACGTATATTTTATGAACAAATAAAACGCACTTAACGATTTCATGAATTATTTCATAATTATTCAGTGACGGTTACTGCGAAAATTTACATCGTGAATATTTTGTCTTTTTCTAACACATAGAAAAAACGCTAAGGAAAACGAAATAAAACTTTTAAAGTCATGTTATTGAGCAGTTATTGTTCAAAATTATAGTCTTTTTTTTTTACTTGTTTCGTTCAAACATGTTAAAACTCATTTTATTACCTATATCTTACGATAAAGATGTTAAATACCTGTACCGGAGCTCAAAAGCCAAGTTGTCAAATCGACACAGTTATCGGTGAGGTATTATCGAAACTTGTATGAGAACAGGGCTTGGGCAGGAAGAATTATATTGCAAAAAACTAGCTGGTCTCTTTTCAACCCGCGCAACCGGTCTGACCGAATATCCCTGCTTATACACTCTTCCAATTAAACCACAGCATCCAAAACTAACCAAACATACCATTATAGTTACTATATGTCTACAATAAAGCTTATTTTCGCTAGCGCATTTTATATCCTCGCGCGCAAATCGATGTCCCACCGTACCGATACCAGGTATAACGTGACCACATTTAAAATGTCGCTTGAACTTTTTATATCTTGTAATAATTATATCTTGATCGATCTACAAGCGACTTCGGTATTGAGATTTTAGATAATAACGAGGTAAAGAATTAATATGGACAAGGACATTGGACTTACATTGTAAGGATTTGCGGTAATAGTTATATAGGTACAGGCAAAGACAAAATATCTCAGTACAATTTTCTCCTCTACTTACTTTTTATTTACTTAAAATTCTATTAAACTTTTTGTGTTCTATTTTTAAATGTTTGATCACAGATATTTCAATAAAGGAATGTATAAGATTAGAAAAAAATTTTCGGCGATGATAATGGTCGACTTTTGAGAACTAGGAGAACAGAGGAGGGTAAATGATATTATTTAATATATATATAAATACAAACTGTAAAAAAATTAATTGCAAAAGCTTCTTCCGGTATTGGTGACATCAGTTATTACTAGCATTAAAGAAAGTGTCACGGATCTGAAGGTAATCGCACACTTCAGTTTCTTCGAGATATAGGAAGGTGTAGGTATGGGTATGCAGACCATATAATATTAAGTGATTCTAAAACATGTGGAATTCTCCTAGCGGGGGAGAAGCCCAAAGCATACGTAACGACGGTGGCAATAGACGTCAATGTCATACGCAAATGTCATTGAAGTGGGACCAACCACCAAGTTAAGTTTCGAAATAATAAATGATGTTCTAATTTCAATGTTATTGCAACTCTAACTCTTTGGTCTTCGTTGTCGTGATTTGGAAGTCTCACTTAAAATCACAGAAAGACCGGGAAATTTACCAAGAAATTACCCAATCAAAAGATGAGTTTGCCTCAAATTGATTAAATTTGATTGCCAATAGGTATTTACATAATAAAAATATAATCCGACAACTTACACAAGAGAAGCTTTTCTAATTCCCAAACTAAAATCCTTAGCAACGGTGAACCAACTGATAAACTACATGTATAAATTTTTAAAGAAACACCCGTACAAATATAAATAATCGTACACCCGAACATAGAACAAACTTTATTACTCGTCACACAAATATTTGTCCTAGCTGAGACTCGAACCCACCGCCTGTAGCTCAAAATCGTGTCATTATCCACTGAACAACCAAACCAGTTAAATAGCTAGATAAATATATAGTCGTATGCATGGATACAAAATCTTATAACACTTATAACGAAGTAGTGGTGTTATATGTACAAACCACGCGACGCCGAACGGCGCACGGAAAATTCCCGATCAATTTTTGATTTCTCAGAAGCCGTCAACGATTTTCCACGTGTATGCAATTTAAAATAATTAATGTATTTAAATAATCACCAAAATAACCATATGTACGCTTTTGACTTAACCATGCTGTGGGCGAAAAGAAACCTAACATCACGCCTGTATTTGAGCGGTGAAGTGCTCAGAGGAGTGTGGTATACTCCTACATTTCACCAGTTACGTTATACATCCCACCATGGAATAGTGTAGAGAACCGATTCCAAAATTCGTTGCTTCGGAAATTATTTTGCGAAAATGTAATGTTTTTGTTATTCAAAATCATGGAGGTGCATTCAGTGTTTCTTATATATTTGACGAGAGAAGCTGACGTACTGGAAACAGGCAATATTGGCTGCTGCCGTCCATAGGCATACGCAAAACGACTGTTGGTAACAGCTGGTCTTCTTGAAACTGTCTACTGCAGATCAGGAGGTCCTCGGTTCAAATTCCGGGCCGGGTACTATTGGATTTTTCTACTTTAGGCTTTCTAGTAGTGACTCAGAGTCTGGATGTGTGCCCGCTTGTGTGCCAGCTTGCAACCACTCGACCAACGAGACAGTCTAAATAAAATTTGATAATAATGATAATCTTTTATGGCAAGTGAATTCTTAGTGATGAAGGTCAATAATATAAAAAAATATATTTATTGACATACGCATATATGTCCATATATGTTCAGACAAGTTTATTAAAATATTTATATGCTAATAATGTCGTTGGACAATATCTGCGTACGTTTCGCTGTTAACGTGTTAGGTGACGTCATAATTAGTTGTAACCAATGCGGCCGACCGGTACGGTACGTACACTGAAGTTTTTCTCAGCGGGAACATCAGCGGCCACATTATCTCGCCATCTTCGGTGCATTCCGCTCAGTACGAGTACTGCTACATGTCAAAGCGTTTCAAACACTTTATTAATCCCACTGGCATAAAATACACGGGCGGGAAATCGGAGCGATTTCGCTGCGATAGCTGTATAAAGTTTAATTGTAACCGTTGGCCTATTTATATATGTATATGTAATCTTTCTTACGTACCAGGACGTCTGCTTTCGTTGTGATAGGTGGGAGCTCTTGGAGTAGGACATTGGATAAGTCTGAGACTAGTCAGGCTGTCCCAGTAAAACAAATGAGTAATATGAGCGGAGACTATTAATCATACATATACTCACGAAACTTTTACTACTATAAATGACTAAAATATCTTTGCTTAATTTGCAACTGAAGAGGCCTGAACCAAATACTTCCTCAATATTGTGGTGGGGTTAGTTGAGATATAAATAAACTTGCCTGGTTGGTAGCTAACACAGTACTGTAAATAGCTCTTTACCCCTAGGCATTAGTATTATAAATTATCTCTAAGTGAATTCATTAACATTTGGTTAGAATAAAGGGAGAGTTTTAGAAATCAAAATTATATACCATCGACAATCCTTTTTAAACCGTAGACAAAAGAGAGAATCTTTTGATTTACGTGTCATAATAAATAAATATGAAAAAAAAATCATTTTAAAGGCAATATTTTATTTCAATGCTCTAAAAAGGGGAAAATAACTTTTGAATCAACTCACATCCTTCAAATGATTAAATGATATAATTTATATGACTTAAAAATCTTATATAAAAACGCCTATAGAAGACGTTTCCGGTCAAAAAATGTCCTTGTATGTTTCAATTGTTACGCCGACAACCTAAGAGGGCTTTCACGGAGAGTTGGCTGGCTCGCTCTGGCACTGCCTTACATTGGCATAAAATTTTAATTAACTAATTGGCTTCGTAACAATACGCCTCGCAACATTGATACTGTTGGCCGGCTTCGGTTTCCAACGGTAAATATTAGGAAAAGTTTACCTTTTACAGCATGAAAATGAGGAGCAACTTGTAGGGCTACAAATTTAGGGTTGAATTGATGTTGGTAAACAGGTGGAGGCATTTACAAAGTTTGAATAGGCAGGTCTGCTCTACCACGGCTCTACCTATCTCCATAGTACGAAGGTGAATTGATATTTTAAATTTAACAATAGTTAGCGTTTGGCCGCCATCTTGTCTGGTGGTAAGCGTAGATGTATCCTAAGATTGAGCACAGTTAATAATTTACACAATAATTATTATATAATTAATAGTAAGTGGAGTGACGATATACATATACCAAGTGGCTGGCAGCAGTTGGATGCGAAGAGCTCAAGATCGAGCTCAGTGGCGTGCTTTGGGAGAGGCCTACGGCCAGCAGTGGACGGGGGTAGGCCGATGATGACGATGATAATAATAATTCGTAAAAGAATTCTACACTTGTAGGTATTACATGCAAAAAGGAATCAAAAACATGAAAATATATTGACAAATCTGCTATGAGAGAGCATAGAACATCAGAAGCCATTCATCAGATACCATCGCCATAACATAAAGATACATTTTTTTTTAATTACAAATAGGCTCGCGTTATGTTAAACATGTTATGTTCATGTTGTTTTAAGCCCGGCCGGCTATAACGGGTGAGGTAGGTTCGATCTCCACAAAGCACAATTACATAGGAATACATAGGAAAAATATAAACCAATTTAAGTAGCCAGAAGGCTTTACTTAAGTATAATACTGCCCAAAGAGATGGGCAAGCAAGCCAGCGGCGCGCGTCCGACACAACTTCCTAATCAACCTTTAATAGAACGCAATGTAGGCTATCCATTGGTATTTCTTCTAGATTGTACCTTGCACGTACGTAATTCAATAACAATAATACTTATATGGTCTTTATATTTGATTATAACATGAAGACAGTATCCAGATGTTTCTTAAAGGTCGTTCGTGGAGCTCTCATTTCTGCCTGTCGCGATGTTTTCAATATATGAAATTTTAAAACAAGAAGTACCTGATGATGATTGATATTCTGATGATTAGGGCAGTTTTGTAGGACTATCATCATAGTCTGTTGCTTCGTTAAACAAACTTTTGGCACGCTCAAGTCACTTGAGTATATCTCATTTCGAACATTCAATATATATAATTATATATATTTTTATAATCGTAATATATTAGGGTAAGCAGAGAACACCATGTCCAAATGCCTGTATCCTTGTATCATATAGCCTTGACGTACATCTTCTACAGCCATCACTCTTCATGCATAATAAAAAAATAGACAATTCAGCATAAATAATATATTATACCTTGCAAGGTCTATTAAGCGTTACTACAATCGATCACTGAACAACCATCTCACATTAATCAAGCTCTCTGTATCGACATAAGGGCGCGTACACACTAATATATTAGGCCAACGTCACAATGTGTTGAAATTGAGTACCACAAGTTGGTTTAGTGGGTAATCGTTAGAGGTCGCTTGATGTTATAAAGTCGGAATGGCGTACAGTTCAGTTTCATATTTAATGTATTCATTCATTCATTTTTTATTTATTGTAACACCTAATATGGGTTGTTTGTACAAACGTTGGACTAAATGACTAGTATCTGCATATCAATGTATTCTGTTTTATAAACAACTATTGACGCATCAACAATTCTATTATCGTTCCACTGTTGGAGACGAGTCTCCTCAAAACGAGAAGGATCAGAAGCGTAGTCTGTCATACTAGCCAAGTGGCTGTTAAACGATTTGACACACCTTAGAAAACATTATGAAGAACTCCTAATAATGCACATATTCTCACGTTTTTTAACGTTTAGTATATTAACTAAAAATTGTTTATTCGTAAGTAAATTACCCTTTGTTTTCAGAGTGGCCCTTTAGTACATACATATGTACCTCTTAAGGAACGTATGTTTTTTCGAAATAGCCCGATTATTTTCTAACTTCATCATCATCTTTTGTCATTTCATGGCTATAAACGTATTTACGTGGGAATGTATATAAATAATTGGACAAATAAATTTATTTAGTACCTAATAAATAGACATATGCGGTAATGAACTGACTCGCATACCGATACAACTCTCGTTTCCGTAGACGTTATAAAAAGCATTTCGTCAAAACACCACAGAAATTATATCGACGTTACCTATTTATCCGCATCAATGATGTTCTATTATTGAATCACGTTCTCACCCAGCAATGTAAGCATGACACAGTAAAAAACCAAGTGCCAGGAGATGGGCCCAAGATCTCAATATAAGACTTGATTCCGCCAGTCACGTTATTGAAATACGTAATATTGAAATCGTTCGACAATTTTCTTTAAGCTCTAAGCATTGCGTGTTATGTACGACTTTGTAAATAGTGTTACTAATAAAACGAGCAATAGATGATGAACATTTATTGGTTGTGTAGTAGGCTTGTGGGCGTGGATGAAGGTTTCGTTCCCGCCAGTCATCAATTATCCGGACGGCTGGCGACGAGGCGTTCCGGGCCGGTTTACAAAACGCACAGCTACGTGTATCTCTGAATGCATGCACGAATCACTTGTCCGTTTGTATGTTCAACTTGATTGGACATGCATCACAACAAAACTCAAACAACCTCACATTAATAAGTAATTGTTGTACTAATATTAATATAACTTTTTTTATTGTACGTTACATCGAATTATTATTCTACATGTAAAACTTTCAACTCTCACTTGGCTAGCGTACCTAACAGTCCATAGACTATGGTAGAATATGCATTTAATCCTTCTAGTTTATATACTGAGGGCCAAGATGAGTAATAGACTGGAAGAGGCTAATAATGATTGTACATATAACACAAGATATTATAAACATAAGGGAATCAGAAAGGAAATTTAAACTTTGATATTGTAAGCTCTTTGTTTAGATATTACTTACAGAAACGCATCCCTAAAGTTATTTCGAATATCACATGTATTAATATAATGAAACTAATAACTATACTATAATGTTTAAAAGTAGAACAATATATGTTAAAACTTACAATGTTAGAACTTAATACTTACTATAAAACATGACTCATGATCATCAAGCATGATCATCAAGCATCAGGCAACATGATCATCAAGCAACATGTGGACTTGAAAGTGCCTCGGTTCCGTAAACACCATAAAATATATTGGAGAAAAAAATCAAATTAAACCTCAGTATGAATCAATAATATCATCTCATCATTCTCATTATCACGCTTATTTTGCTCAACTTCATCATCAATACAGCAGCCTGTACCGTTCCACTGCCGGACGTATGTCTTTCTCAGAGTGCGCCACAAATCCCGATCCTCCACAGATCTCATCCAGCCGCTACCACCTGCCTTTTTAAGGTCGTCGATCCAACGGGTCATTTTGTCATTCATATTTTGCTCATTATCATTAAACTATCGTAAAACAAAGGTCCAAACTTGAACCCTGTTTAAAAGAACCGCGAAAGGACATCTTGGGAAACATAACCGTATACTAAATAATAAACTTAGGTCCATTGCAAGTAAAGTACAGATACTGAGAAGCGAGGTGCTTAGTAAAATGGAAGTAAAATAGATGTAACGAACACTGACCCATTGTTCCATCGACAGGAACAATATACGTCCATACGTTTTATCATTAAAGCCTGTCTCATTATTTGCAGTAACGAGGAATTTTCTAATGAATTTTCTTGTCTCAGTACAAACTTATAACTATGAGAGCTATTAGTCGAGGTAGGGACGTGAGTCTTTTACTTTCTTTATGAAATATCGTAATATCACTGTTGCCTATGATTCCCTGAAGAGGTAAACAGAGGAGTCAATACAATTTATGATACGACTTTTTTTAAACCCATGGTTTTTGTAAAAAATTGTCAAAAACTCTAAATTCAACATTCTTCTCCGGAAACGGGTTCAAACCTGGCGGAAGCAAAGTAATGTTATGATAAATATGCAACCAATAATAGGACAGACTGTCGTAGAACAAGCTAGGCTATGACAAGAAAACCACGACCTACATAGGACAATAGAGAACTGATGGTCTAATGTTTAGGGACATCTGTGCCCAGCAATATACTTCAATGGGCTGACACACTATACATGTAGAGATGTAACAGTTTAAATACAAAGCATACTAACACTTTATGTGAAGATTATCAGTACTTCGACATTTTCAATAATAGCGACAATCAAATAAAAATTAAAAAGCAAGCTGCTATGTCTTAACCCTCTCAATATGAGCCGTATTCCAACAGTGGAATTATAATGGGTTGAAAAAAAAAATGTCTTATGTCAAGCGACCCTTGACCAGAAGTACCTGCTATTATTTGACAAAAAGGCGAATTTCGATTTGTTTGGTAGCATAACTGTCTATAAATAATGTTTATTTAATATAGATATTTTAATTGTAAACAACAGTACTACAAAAATATAAAATGATAATGTCCCTGGTTCTAAATAAGGGCGCAGGCCAAGATACACCGATATTGACCAAATAGATCAAATACTGGCTGGAACGAAGTCAGAAGTCACCAAAACCAAGGCCACCTCTTTACAAAAGGTGCGTTTTAAATTTAAATATCACTTGCTAACGGTGAAGGAAAACATCGTGAGGAAACCTGCACACCTTAGAA
>DWMG01004909.1:0-10576 GCA_018244855.1 Elbella merops | reverse complement strand
ACCACGTTCGTACAGAAACGAAAATAACTATATTTACCCAGAGCTAACTATGTAAGTTATTCAAAAGGAACCACCGGTACGTTTCACCGGCTATCCAGATTTTTCTAGATATATTTTTAGAATTAAGCTTGTTGTGTTTTTTAAAAAGATAATTTAAGTTATTTCGTCATGCTATTTTTTTGTTGAAAAACTCACAAAAATAATTAAATAAATTTGTAGATTTTATGAGATTTAAGAAGATTAAAACAATAAATATTCCAATTCAAAATTATTACTTTTTTATAAACTGTTTTTAATACAGAAAATACCACAGGCACCGCCTATTTTGGGGTTAGAACTCTGTGTGTAGAGGAACCTCAAATATTAAAACACAAACTTTTTTTTAAATATTATTTTGTCATTGTAATAAATCGTAATCTTTTATTGTTCTAGCATAATGTACCTGCACATCGAGCAAATATCAAACACGACTACACTACACGTTATCAAAATGTATTAGCTATGATTCATTATATCAAGTGATTTAAATTTTTTTCTATAATCAATAATATAAAAGGTCCAAAATTTTAATATTTTATATAATATCCATACAAATAAATGTGGAAAGCAGAATAGTATGGCTCTCATACCCGTATCCTCGAGCTATAAAATACAACTCTATATCTGATTGACTATAAAAGTATGATATAGATGTAAGTATGATATAAATTATTAGCTATAAAAATCTATATTGTTCTTCATAGAAAATGCAACGAGACTGCACCAAATGCATCGTTACAATATAAATGATAGTATGTATAACGAATTAAAGTTACGTATTGAACGTTTTTCTTCGTTCATTGCTATCTGCACTTCACTCTCTGCCTACCCTGTAAAGAGCATGGCGGGACTATAATTTTATATAATGATAATAATGATATCAATAATTCTTCGTTCACTGATATATCGCGTTCGATATTCTGAATTTGATTACTGACAACGCAGTTGAATGAATTATGAATTCAGTTAACTGTTCTGAGTCCGAGACTTCGTATTGTTTTTGTATAAATGTCCGTCCTTTACACGAATCCAAATGCTGGGCGAAAATATGAAGCGTATTCATCTATTTATGCTTCTTAATCTTACACCAATGAAGAAGGCTGGAAAGTGCAAGGCTTAATGATACCAATTGTATATCACTTGCCCTATCTAGTTAAATAATCTATAAACTGAACATATTATTGATAAAAACTGAGAATGGTTCTGGTTAATTAGACGTGCTTATTCGTCAAACGGCAAGTCATTTTCGTTAGAGACACTTTTGTTCCCTTTATCGTGATATCTTTACCCTCAGATTCTATGTTCCGTGGCACATAGAATCTGAGGGATAAAATAAGAAGATCGCTTACGAAGGTAGAATTGCTTGACGTAGGTACTTCTGCAGCTCATAAAACTAAGCATTTTAAAATTTAGTTGAATATAACTAATAGTACTTAAACTCAACTTTGAACGTGAGTATGCCGCATCCAACCAACCACTGTGCGTATATCGTCACTCCACCTAGCCGGAGGGCTTATCTTCAGCGAAATTTCTGTTTGATCAAATCATATATATTCTAAGTCTGTAAAACCATTTTTAACCGGATAACCTGATGCTTGTTATCTGAATCACACTGAAAATCTGTGGTGGTGGTTCCACGCGGCACAATGAGTTCACGCCCTTTTATTACATTATATTACAACAATTAATTATTTTGATCATTGTTAGGATCACTATTGTTTTTTTTATTACATTTTATATATAAATCAAATCATTTCCTATTATTTTTATGTTGTTGTAACATTATTTAATTAGTAATATCTACTTCCGTTTTTATAATAAAAAGAATAATGTCAATACATGTCTCATCTAGATATGATCGTAATATTCACGTAACTGGTGAAGTGGGAGTGTTCTACACTCCTATGCCTTCGGAGATTACAGGCGTGATGTTACGTTTTTGTATGATGAAAAGAAATATATCAACACATGTCTCATCCAGGTATGGTGGTAATACTCTTGGTGCTGTTCACTTATTCAGCAAACCGATGCGGCGCGCACGGCCCGCGGTTACATGTAACCTAACGTACCTTCGCTAAATCTTTAATAAGCATTCGTTTAATGTGCGCTAGTTGCCAACTTCGGTGCTCGCGGACATGTTTATTTTGAAACGCTGAAAGCTATCCGGTTTAAAGGAAAATTAGGGCAAATGTGGACCCAACGGCGCCCGCACGTACCCATAACTAACGTTCGGAAGTTATGCAAAGGATTCATTAGCTTTTAATTAATTCTCATAACGTGTGTCTCCGGGCTTTCTGTTTCATTTAGAATTTCGAAGGTTCCGGGATAAACTTGAATCTGTTTTTACTTAGAACTAAGACACAAAAGGATTTCTTAAGATTCTAATACAGCCGTCAAAATATTGTTTTGTAGAATAAGTTAGTTTTGTATATTTCTTCTGTGGACTATACAGTCGATATAATGTACAATCTCTAAGTACTGATTCAATAAATTCAAATGTGTCTCTTCAGTATTATTTGTGGAGCGTATCCGGCAAATTTAATAGTCCAGAAATAATTGTTTGACGTTTCAATTTATATCGCCTTCACCTGTAGTAAATCTACAACGGAATTAATTCCATTACCAATACAAACATCTACATCACGGCCGTACCCCGTTCTCAAACGAACCACTCTGTTCCCTACTTCGCAAATTAGATTTCGCATAAAGCCTATTTTAATTTGTGCCGTCGCTAAACATTGCAAGCTCTTTAATGTTTAAGCGGGCGCGCAAACTCTCGGTATTGACTCTGAGAGAGCCGCGACGCCAGCTCTCGGCCGGTTGACGTTCGTGTGCAGAGCAAATATGTTCTCGGCGCGACCCCAGACCCGGCCGGCGCGATAATAAGCTTACCGACGAGGGCGGGCGGCGGGCGTCCTGCCCGACCACTGCGGCGTTATTAACAGCGCCGTCGACTACAATTATTCCACACAAATGCAATGCGGATTGCTTTCAAGGCTCAAAGGAGGATTTGTACAACATTTTCTTATTGATATTTACATAAGGAGTGCGTAATAGAAAACTCACTTTAAAGCACGAAGGACAGAAACGTGTATTCTACCAACATATAGCAACGATAACTATATACCTACATACTGAACAACTACACAGATATTCCTATATCCATAATACGAGTATGTAATTATTGTCCGTATCCAAGAAAACTCCTCTGTTTATATTGTTACTTTAAACTTTTATAAATAGTTTTGTTCGGTTTCTCAAACATATTGCCATCATGAATAAATCGAATGATTGAAGATCAGACCACCAAAATGTATAAAATTCAATGTAAAACCTTTTAGTTTGAAATAAATCCACAACTGCTTTTGTATAAAATTATTGCGCCTACTCCAAAGCGCTCTGAAATTCTTTTGTTTGCTGCAGCGGCCACGCAGCCAGTTATTTACGTGTGGTCGGACCGCGGGATCAACGTAAATATCCCAAACATATTCCATCTTTTGAACTCACGCGGATAAAAGGGTGAATTGACCGGTGGACTCTGTACAAAGTAAATTTTCAAAGGAGAAAATTCCGATTGACCGTAAAAGAATTTTATTACTTTCATTCTAGTCAAATAGTTACTTACGATCGAGACAGCAGCTGCTCTCATTGCGAATAATTTTACAGCGACGGTGAGCATCATCGTATGAAAGGAGGGAAGGCAATTATAAAATAAGCGACATAAATTAAAAGGAGAAAATCCGAGCCACCTTCCACGAATTCGGAGATCTAAGCGCCGGGCGGAGGTACTTCATTTCGAGAACATTATTCTCTGTTCAACAATAAAACTCATTAATTCTCTTGTGCGGTCGCGTTTTATAAATGTTTCACATATTAATAAAATTAACAAAGCGTGGGTGCGCGGGAGGGCTATTCGTCGACAGAATGGCGCTGCAAAGCACAATGGAATCTAAAATAAATACGACGACTTCAGCAAATAGAGTTTCGTGTACACCGGCCACCTGGCGGCGGCGAGGCGAGCTTACAAGCTAGTTGTTTCCGAGCTATTGAAAATTAAGTCCTTACGAAACTGACTTCAAATATTACCCCGAAGGCTTTCCTCTAGAAACATCGTCTTAACAAGATCTTGCGAACTCAATACCACCATCTGTTCCGAAACTAGACAAAACCTGTACTACCAGATAACTGATAAATATCATTGATGCCGAGAGAAAAATCAACCTTACACAACACACTAGTGTTTGTTTTCATTGTGAATCAAATCCACAACCTCCGACTCTGCTGTCAAAGCCATCTACCAATGAACCAACAGGCCAGTCATATAATTTATCTTGACCAGTCCAGATAACTCTTTACTAGTACACAATTCTTTCGTTACGTGCATCAATTGAAATTTTTCAAGATAAAAGTTCTTAACACTTACACGTACCTACTTGTCACTCCATTACCTAAATGCGGCAATTACAGTTTTATAGCTAACGATATAAATATATTTGTACTACTCTCCTCTGCCTACGCTTACGAGAAAAACAGGCGTGATCTTATGTTTAATAATAAACAAACACCCTCTTTTATGGGGTGTGTTTTTTACCAAGTGCCTACCATAAACGTTATCGAAGATAATAAGCCACAATTACGGCCGTTATCGAAGTAGCGACCCCTGTCTGATCTTGAAAAAACTTCGACTCTACCGAAGGGTCTCATTGGCTGATCTCTATCTTGGTCCAGCGTGGAGACATCGAACCACCACTTATCTGGTAAATTACACTGCTATACTGAGTCCACACAAAAAATTGCGCGAAGTAATCCTTTTCTGCAAAGCTAGCTAGTAGTTCCCCCTACTATGCGTTGCGGATATTGTGAACGGCACAAAAGAGTAAAATATTTATATATTTCGATGGAATTAGAACTATAGAAAAGAATATCTATATTTTTGGGCAAAGTTTATACTTATAAGTGTACTATTATTATTGAAAAAAAACGTAACATCACGCCTGTAATCCCCGATTAAATAGGCAGAGGAGTGTGGTACACTCCCACGTTTCACCAGTTTCGTTTGCGTCCCATGGAATAAATACATAGGTGGTGAGCCTATTGCTATACACCGGGCACAGTTCCAGACTCCGAGTCACTATTATTATTGTATATGTCTCGAATGCACTTAATATGTACTTAATGTTATGTCAGTGATATCAAAATGCACTTAATGTGTACTTAATGTTATGTCAGTGATATCAAAATGGACTTAATGTGTACTTAATGTTATGTCAGTGATATCAAAATGGATATTAAAGATGAATGATTTTTAACTAAATAAAAATCATGTTAAGGAAAAGAATATTACGCATTCATATCGTTGGAACATCATTCTAAGTAAAATACAATTTAGTTAATTAGTAACGTCTAAATATTGTTAATAGTCACCACTATTTCGCTCAAAACATTTAAATAATTTAAACAGTTATAAATGTCCGTAGTTAAAACAAGTCTCATTCGGTTTTTCGAAAAACCCGCAAACCATATAACAAGTAGGGGCCGAGCTTACCGATCTCGAAAGCCACCCGCCAGTGGATTTTATTGCCATTCATATTGTCGCCACGAGATTTAGTCTGACATGTCGAGAGTTCGTTTGTTGACGTTTTACCCATTTGTTCGAATGCACGGTTTTTTCAAAATTCAACATACCGAATGGGGGATTAGTATGTTGAATTCGGGTTAACTGATGTGAAAATTCGGGGCGATTATAGAATCTACGAATGTTGCCAGCTTTTTAAGATTTTAAGTTCTCTTATGTTGTCAACGTGGTATGATAATATTAAAAGCAGTGCAGTGTCTATTTGAAGATCTACCTCATATTTCTGAATAGAATTTAGTCCGAATAATTCATCATTCATTTTTATTTAATTAGTTTGTTAATAAATTCATACGTATACTTAGTTACATAAAGTAACAATTGAATAAATGAGAATAAATAACGAATTAATTTACAATAATATTGTTGGTGATGAAAATTGACATCAATGGCGAATCGATACAATTTAAAAATCGTGTTACAATTGCTGTTTCATTTCTTAATTGAAGATTTTATGTGAAGAAATTGTTTACTGTAATAGCACTCTCAATAAAAGTTAATAATTTTCCAAATCGTTTGTAACTAACAGCAGTTGCATAGCTAACGTTGTTTTAATCGAATTGTCCCTCCACTGCACCTTCCCTTCCCTCGCCCTTCAAGCGGATACACGGGAAATTCTTTGTATTTATTATGCAGATACTTGCGTATCAGGAAATTATATGTTTCCTGATACGCAAGTATCTGCATGTTTATGTTTATATTATTTTGAATTGATGATCTTAATCCTTTGGGGAATTTCTCGCAGAACCCATTCTGAGAAATGACCCATTTCCAAAAAATTGACGATTGATCATGTTTTAGTGTTAAATTAGGGGTTAATTGATAAGTAACAATTTTTTATATGACAATCGATTATCAAGAAGTTTTTCAATCACTACAAGGCTTGCGAGAAATCTTCTCCTGCGCCCACGTATTCTGAAGGAACATGCAATATTTTTGCTTGCCGCTTACTTAATCAGAATAAAAAACAATTTTCTCATTTCTTTATCTCTGAGAAAATAGTCTTATCTATGCATCTAGACATATAAATAAAATTGAAGTATGTATCTGTTTGTAATATCAAAATAATAGGTTTTTAATGAGTGCATGTGAAAGCATATACCTATGTACGAGTAGCAATTTTTAACATTTTCGTTTGTCTGTCTATAATATTAGGAGAAACTTAGCCTATTCTTATTTTATAAACAAGTTTTAGGGATCCATACAAATCAAAACCTATAAAGTACAATAAACCCACGCAACCAAAGTCCCTCGCACGGCTATTTGTTAGATAAAATTAAGCTAGTGTTCTATATATCCTTGAACCTTTATTAATACTAGACTACTGGAACCTTTCTTAGTGAGGGCCAGCAACTTCAATTAGATTTTAATTGGCGTCAAACCGAACCGCATACATACATCGGCGCCGTAAAGGGAAAACATAGTTATCATTCTTCCACAACGCTCGGTAATTTCTAGTACAAGTTGACGCCTCGCCTCATTTAATCGGCACATTACATGCAAAGTGCACCTCTTAGTCTCTCACATGTAAAACAGTCCCGGCGGGTATTTAAATTTTCGCCTTTCTCGTAATTTGTTGAGTGCAGACAAAGGCTTCGGCAGGGCTGCCATCTATTTACCTAATAATGAAAAAACTATGATTGTTATAAGTTACAGATTGTGTACGGTTTCAGAACTCATAATAAATCTAAAGACATTGAATGGGGAGTATTAGAAGAGTTTCCTTACCACAAGATTTAATATAGGTACAAATTATATTAATAGATCAGCTTGAATTATTCTGAAAATTTAAATATGAATAATGTGACAATATCGGTTAAGATTAACGACATCTTACCTTTAAACTCATTACCTTACTAAAACAAGGGCGTACAAAAGGCACTAAGCAGTGGGTTTTATACGTTGACTCGAACGAAGTGTCATGGTAATTGCAAAAATGGGTGGCAACCCTGCACGTGGGGAAACAGTGTTAATGTTGCCCGACGTATTATACACTACACCATACATTACACCTGCGCTCGGCTCCGCTTCGCAGCCGAGTGTGGAAACTGATTAATTATCGCCACACCGCGATCTGCCCGCGAATGTTGCACTGTGATTGATATGTCTATTCCTTACACGTTTAACGCTGAGGGAGGGTGGATGGGGGAGGTGAGACAGTCCGCGGTTTTACAAAAACGTTGCATGTGTTACAGTGGTGAATGTAAGGTGAATAAGACCAGGTCACTGATACCGGTGTAGGTACTTGTAGTTAGCCAATCAGCTGGATAACTTTGTTTCACGTTGGTTCACGGGGTATCTGGTGGTGTACATTGCAGTCAATGGAAAGATTTTTTGTAGTAGGAAAATGGATCATCGAGTAAGAAGGTCAGTTACTCAAGAAAAGCACAAGAGATTGGCAAGTGCTGCTGATGGTGGAAAATGTTGGTGATAGGAGATGTTCAAGGATTGATACCGTGTTGTTTAAGACGAAATGTGACAGAAAGAGATTATTCTTACCTTACATTACTTTATGTATATTTAATTTTTATCTGATATTATTTGATATATGTGTGTATTTGTGTATACAATGCTAGATTAAACTCCTATAATATTCTAAAAAGAAGTGTTATGTCTTTCTGAGTTATGGAATTTTTTTTAATTTAAAATATTATGAAAATCAATTGCTATTGAAATAAATATATGTACATATATATATGAATCACTTAGTCCTAAAGATAAACTTAACATAATCTTCTTCGCTGAATTTTATCTTGGGAGATTTTTTCTCATTTACGTGAACGGAACGTGAGAAGGCGAACCACTTTTTCTGCCGCTAAAAAGGTCATAATTTGCCGGGGGGCGTAATGGCGCTGCGGTGCTGACCAATGGCCGGCGAAGGGAGGATCCGCTGATAAGGGGTGATAAGGACTGTAATCTCCTTAAGTAGGGTTAGCGACTTGTGGCGTTAAACCTCTTGTTATTGTGTGTAAACGCCGAGCTTAGCGAGATAAAATTTACACTGGAAATGTTTTAGGTGTGTTTTTTATCGTTAATATCCACGTAAGTTCTCGTTTGAGTTTACGAAGTTAAGGATATCTTTTTTATCAAAATTAAATTATTGAACCACTTAAACGTAATTTACGGGTTGTGCGCTCGTATGGGGGACATGAAATTGTAAATATTGCTCTCGGGCGGGCTTTCAGTGTAAATGAACATACACCTAAATGAAATAGCCAATCAATACGTTTTTACGAGTAGTTCGTTTCCAATCAGTGTCCGACTAGCACTCATTGGATCTGGTTTTCTATCACAACTATCGCCTAAAAACTGCAACTCTACCTATATGCACGTATAAGAATAATGCTACGTACGTACTTAGAATAAGTGAGAGAAAACTGTTTCGTCACGCACTCTTCTTCACTTCACTGTATTCATAGTAGTGTATTGTAACAAAACAAGACCATAATACCCATAATTTAGTACTTTAAAACACTATAAACCAGCCGAGGGAATAAACTGAACGCGAAGCATAAAATTTTACGTCCCAAGTAAGAAATGGTTAAGTGTCGTTATTTGGAACACCTCGAGTCCCATTGGTGTAATTCATTTTCAAGTTGGCTCATTAATTAATTGGCCGTCCGCAACCGATGAGCGCGGTTTTTACGACTACAATAAAGTATGTAGTTGTCGTTCCAATGCGGAGTGAACTTGAAAATGTCCATTTGAAATCATAAGTTTTTTTACAAGAAAAAATATCATAATAACATTTATTTTATTTATTTAGAATATAAAAATTTTATATTTAACAAGTTAAATACGAGTATATATAAATATTTTGTTTGGGAGTTGGGCGACTATACATTGTCTTATACGTTGTACTAAACATTGGTCATTGTAACTTTGTACTCGTATTGTCACACAGAGATACACCAGTATCTCATTAATGTTTAATTATTGTAATCAAAATGTTATAGATAAAAAACTAAATATGTCATCACCAAAACTATTTATTAAAATACGTCTCATTCAAACAAAATTGACTCTAAGCGAGTCTCGTAGCCGCATAAATGGTACAAGCTATATTAAAAAATGTCTCCACTGTGGTCTTATATGTTATAACCTGTGTCAGTTGTGTGGTCTATTTCTAATTGGCTTTAATACTGGTTGGTGAGTTATGGAAAGTTGCCTGTAACTCGTGGGTGGTAAATGGTTTAATTTAATATACGAGTAACTAGCTCACTGCGTAACAAAAAACAATATAAATAGATGGATCTTGCACCGCCATTAACGTTTTATAGGTTGGGTATTTAACAAGAGTTATGATTGCGAGAATCTGCCTATATTTGTGGCGAATTCAGATGAAAATATATACGACATGAACATTTATAAAATATGACTTGCATATATAAATGGTCATTTTAAATTTTTTTGTTTGAAAAATTTTGTTTCATAAATTATTTGTCGAAAAATTGGGTGATTATAAAGATGTTATTTAGAAAATTATTTTCATCTCTTATTTATGTTACATACCTATATTATATTTTTACAAGGTTCTATTTAATTAACCAGTGTCATTATAATGATAGTGGTTTTAACACTTGTAGCCCGTTTTATAATTTATAACTGCGATAACAGTCATAGAATAATTGTTATTTCAAACCTTCTGAACTGTTATTTTCTGTTTGTAGATGTCTATGTCCAGCACTGGACGATGACAGGCTGATAGTGTGTTTGTGTGTGTGCGTGAAATGTTTTCTGACAATTAGTATTTTTGACATACATACATATTATCTAGCCTAGCCTAGTGGTTAAGAATTCAGCCCCTCACTCCGGGGGTGCCGGGTTGAAACCCATGGCGCGCACCTCTTTAAAAAAGTGCGTTTTAAATTTAAATATCACTTGCTAACGGTGAAGGAAAACATC
>DWMG01004908.1:0-10576 GCA_018244855.1 Elbella merops | reverse complement strand
GTATGTACCCACACGTGGCGGGTGTCCGGGATAATAGTTGGTAGTACACGGCAATACGGTTGAGAACAGTGTGCATATGAACACAGGACGTGTGGTGTGTGTTGGAGGGCATGATAATGGTGTATTTCCGATGTGAAGTGAATCCCTCTCTGGACAGAGCTCTCTCCAAGCGCGAACTCACAGATAACGTACGTACTCGCTTTTTGAACTAATAATTGATGCTATGTACGTGTAAAATTTAGTTATTTATTACCGTGATTCCAATAGGCAGGTTATATGAGGAAAATCTGGCTATAAATCTAAGGCTAAAATCCATAATATGCAATGTTTCAGTAATATTTTTCCACAGGAATAATAACTATAATATGATCCCACGCCCTATTCAACAATGTTTGTAATAAACAATTCAAAACGCAGCACGATACCAGATTATTAATTAAAATTAATGTCATTATGAGAAAAATAAAACATGTTATACTCAAAATTAAATTAAAATATATAACATAAAAAATATTCGTACTTATATAACTTTTTATGTGCTGATGAAGTTATATACAGGTACTTATATAACTTTATCAGCAGTTTCCGCCGACTGTTATGCAATAGCTACATATGGAATATATATCAATCAACATGTGCTATATAACAATCGAATAAGCACAAAACGACCAAACAAAATGGTGAACTTTGAAATTATATAAAAAACATACACCATAAAATTTTAGAGGCGCAAAGAACGAGCCATCAAGCTATAGTGTGCATAGCGACATATACGTGTGTATGTAACATTACATTTTTATTGTCGTCCATAAAAGTAACACACAGCTTACAAAACGTTGCTATTAAACACCTGAAATAAGCTTCAATGGCTGTGTGGGTACTCTCACACTCGACGACCATCGGTAGTGCGTTCGCGAAACGGCCATTATTCAAGTATAAAATGGCGCCGAGCAGTAAAACGGTCGGGCTAAACTGCAACTTCACACATAATTACCCCTGACTTTATTACGCCCTTACCGAGCTCAACAAATTTCAAATTAGAATTGTTATGGCGTGGACTTGAGCTGTGAGATACGTTGTGACACGTTGTACAGCGTTAAGTTAAGAAAACGTGAAATTTTAGGATTTAAAAATACATAAACACATAGTATGTAATAACAAAAATTCTGACTCAGCAAAAAAAAAAATATTCTTTACATATTTATTTTATTAGTTAACCGTACCGAAATGTCTTATTATTGTATGACACGAACTATGTCACATTTAGTTGTCTGCTGTCATTTCTAGTGAAATGGCAATTCGTAATAAACGCCATTAAACTGTACGTTCACACATAATTATAAGCGTTCCGCTCTTAGGGTTCCACCAAGCAAACCCTTTAGGGTTCCTCAAAGTTTCAGAAGGGAAATTGATAAAAAAATTTATAAGAAAAAAAAATATAAAACATGTTAGTATCTGTAAACTATAAGCATAAATAAAAGATTACTGATACAGTGAGTTTAGTTTTATTGATATCGAGAGTAAAAAGAATCGGTATAAAAAGGATTTCATTTTTAAAACGTTTTGTTCACTTAAAAATAAATGCATGATACTTTTTAACATGCACTTCGTGTTCTGCAAATCCATACATTTTTTAAATTTCCTTGTGAAAATTTGAATATGGAATGGAATATGTCGTCTATAAAGGACGGCATGCGGTCTTTTGGCCAAGCTACTTTTTTCGCGCGCAAGTGGCCCGCGTAAAATATGTACCAGCCAGCATTTAAACGTAGTGGTAACATGTTAGCTAATTTGTTTTTTGTTCGACAGATGAAACTGCTTATATTCCACCCTGACAATAAGATAGACAATTTGTTGGTCTCATGTTTATTCTGTCGTAACGAGTTTTGTTAATTATCTATTATTTGCATTTGACAATGTTGTTGCTAATGTTGAAAATTATACATAGAGTTGAATAATAACGGTTTAAATACAATAAAATAAACGCATACAATTTAATGTTATACTATTTGATAATGTTAAAGTAAATTAGTAAGTGATAATACAAAAAAATAATCGTTAATTTAAATGTTTTTTATATTGTCTACACGTATTCTAATCACTTTTGTAATAAACAGTTTTATTAATGTACTACATGCATTCCGTATGGTCCTTTGCGTATGTGTACCGAGTGTTCCACTATATAATATTTGTACATTAACAATTAATCGTCACATTTAACGCATTCGGCGCATACGGAACCCATATCCCTGCGCCGCTTACAATTTGCATGGTGCAAGTCATTGCTCACGAACGCTGTATTGTAATGCAGTCGCACAGCAGTTCTCGTTACGCACTGGGAATTATTTATACAGACTTCGGTATCCATCAATTAATTCTGCGACAATGCGTGGTCGTGTTTCACCCGCCGCGGCCAGCTCACCGCCACTGACAGCTCAGCTTCGGCCGACCAGGCTAACTTGAACTGGTGTTATATCTTACAGTTGTAAAAGTTATTGATGGGAGTATATCGCTGTTACAAGACCTGCTGTCAGGTTAATCAGGTTAAGTCTTCATTATCACAAGTTTGGCTGG
Source organism: Elbella merops (assembly GCA_018244855.1). Lineage (NCBI taxonomy): Eukaryota > Metazoa > Arthropoda > Insecta > Lepidoptera > Hesperiidae > Elbella > Elbella merops. The sequence goes on along the minus strand of DWMG01004908.1, from coordinate 8,002 downwards.
CTACCACGAATATTTGGATGTACTTCAAGAAATTGGATTACGATATTTACTTGGGTGAATTATGCCCAGTGTCCTCAATTCAATGACCATGTTTAGTAGTCAGTCGTAGTTCTTTTTGTTTAACTATGCAGGTAATCATCAAGTTGGTTTCAAAGCTTTCACTACGTTTGTGATATTCATTTGTGCTTGTTCGATACTCATTTGGTTTAAGCCAATCGATTCATTTCAGCGTGATGATGTAAGTCGAAGAGACTTAGTAGTGGAAGATAGTAATAATAATAATAAACTACCTAATGTTAGGGTGTTCTGTTGTCTGCCATTTTAACTATCAACGTTAATGTAAGTGTACATCGCGCAGCTCAAGTTATGACAGTCCCGAGTAGAGTGGTGATATACGCGCGGCGTCAAACGCGTATTTATTGGACGTTCGCTGCCAGTGGATACGCAAACTGCCTGGACGCACGCGAGCCGCGGCCCGTCCGCATTAGGGCATTCCGACTACTATTTATTATATTTCGATGATAATAATACGTAATACAGTCTCTTTAAGGCCATTGTACAAAATTTCTTCAGTATGTTTTTTTGTCTTTCAATATACTCTGTGTACGAAATTGTTAAATAAAAAATATGCTATTATTGTTTAGTGAAGTGGCTTCAGAAGTCGAGTCACATGAATGTGGGTGACAAGTGCAGTAGCTTAAAAAATATCGTATGAAAAACAAACCTTGTGTACGTTAAAACTAATAAGCATACTGTTATCTATGCACTGCGGTTAGAACATGTTTTTGATGCATTACAAACTTGCGTAACAAATCCGATTGTTATATCTTTAAACTAAATATAGGTAGGTGTTCGTCGGTTACACGATAGCCGCTAGCAATACCGTGTTCTACCGTAATAACACCAACATACACGTGAATGTTTAATTCTGCCGCGATTTCCGCTCAAAAACAGCAGCTATGCTCGTTCAAAAATACACACACACATACATAAAAACACACAATTAATCACAACGCACACCGCCCACGACTTGCATACTAAATTACCTTCGAATATCAATTTTCCTCATATACCGTTTTCGTACACACACACACACACACACACAGCTATTGTGTTTTATGCCGTGCGTACCCGCATTTACCGATAGCTCGCGTGGCGTTTCAATTGAGCCGTTCATACATATTTAGCTGGCATTAGACTTGGGAAATTGGATTTATCGCCGCACGTAACTTTCACACAAACATTCCACCCGCCGTATCATAACGGAGTCACGTAACGCGTCAACACATGTACGTGGTAGCTAGCTATGTACTTTGATTTTGCCGGGAAAAAAAACGCCCAATAATCGTCGTGATTGATATAAACCGCGCGTGCAAACCGCCGCATGTCAACTGTTGATAGCCGCTCGCGTGACATGCAACCGCACTGGTTGTATGCATTCGGCATTGCAAATAACTTGTGATTAGTTACACTTTCATTGTCACTAGAAATGATTACGTTCGTGTCTTGTAACTTGTTCCCGGCGAAAGGAAATTTTACTTCGGCGTGAAAAATAAGAAAAAAACAATAAACAACGTAATCTCGAAAGGTTCCTTCGGGTTATTTATCCACATCCCTTTTCCCATCTACATCTGTAACAGGGGCTGAGTAAGCCCGAGATTTGCGAACTAATTTCAACTGCAAATCCCTAAAATGAGCGGGATTTAGCGAGACGGGGCGCGGACGGCGCTTCTATCTGGGCGCACCTTTATGATTACTCCTCAAGAATAAAACATTATAACGCGGCCTTTTTATACTTCTGCTCATTTCTTCTCGCATTTTATCAGATTAAAGCTATCTGTATCAGATCGAGATAACCCACTGTGTACAGAACGGTGATTTTTATATAAGCCACTTTATAGTCGCAAAAAGCAATTATATCTACATTTAAAAATATAATTTAATGTTCAGCCCGCAATCGCTAAGTCTCTAAAACGATCTATAATTATGCGTTCACGATACCTATCTGCAATTAAGTATAGTTTTAACGGTAACGTGTAATTAATAAACTTGATGGCGCAACGCTACTTGAAGAGTACATAATATATTTCACAAAATACTAGTTATGTATTTATTATAACTTTGATCGATATGGCATATAAAACAATTATATAGCTTAATTGAATCATTCGAAGAAGAAACTCGAATTTTTCTATATTAATTGGCTTTGTGGCGGAAAAGATTTTAAGCGATTTCATAATTAATATTTAAGCAGTTTCATAATTAAGAACGATTTTGTGTACGTATAATACTACAACCGGTATAAAGTTGCTCGTGTTTCAAAACAATAAACGTAAAGACGGCTTCGTACGTACGTAGATACGACATATCTGCTAAGCTGACACTGTTATTAGACAGGTATTATACAAATACACTGTTGCGTTAAGTAATAAAACTTGTTCCGCCATATCAAGCTTTCAAACGACACGAGAGCGTGTCTCACAATGACACAGGAATACTAGACGTGTTTGTTTCGATGTGGCTATTAAAAAAAGGGAACTAATTTCAATAGAAAATAAAAAATACCTCTGTCCATCGACGAGTCTTATAACATTGTAATTATCGTTATAAATATGGCAGTGTAGATAATGTTTTTAATAGGGCTGTCATTGATAAAATGCCCATCGGGGAGTCGCACGCGTTTGTATGCAATGTAATGAAATACTTGTGATGAGGTAGATATTGCTACCTACTGTCGATGCGCTCCCCGCCGTCTCACTAATTATAAACGGGGTGCGGACATGTCATTTGTTGTCATGCCTCATTAAAATTGAACTTTGAAGAACATGTGTGTACATATATGTACCTTAGGGTCTGTTCACACTGACTTTTTAGATAACCTCGCAAACCGCTGAATGGCTACCGTTATGCGTGTTCATTGTCTATGCATATGAAATGCAGTCGAATGCACACAAGTCGTTTAATAATGTTTATGACGTTAACGTTAACGTTAAATGAAAACGAACACCAATGCTAAAACTTCCTTTTTCAGTCTATCTTCGGGGTTACCACCCTTCTGGTGTTGCATTTAGGACGGTGTAATAGCAAAACACATGTTGCGATGATTCAACAGTAGCGACATGTTTATCTATTGCTATTAAAACACAATATATAATCTGTGTAATAGTATATCTGCGGAGAGAAAATGTGCTAGATGCGGATGTGTGCTCGCGCTTAGACAAAAGGTCCATTGTACTAGCTAGTTAGAGAGGTCAACTGATACCGTTTAGAGCAGCACTCACGACTCGGGCTCGGGTTCGCGGCTAATTTCATTTTTAATCTGTGACCGAACACGACTTGGCATTGACATTTCACTCAGCCGCCAACGCGAGTGTGTTATTGCCCGATGGAAATTACAGTCGCGTGAACGTTTTACACGTTGTTTAGATTTACAATCTGTAAAACGCGATTTGATAATGACATTTCACGCCCTTATTTTACACGTTAATTGTAAAATTCCAAACGGAACGTTCTAATTGCCCGCCGAGATAAACCCGATATCGTAACGCCACAGATTATAAGTAGTAGTCGAATTTTTTTATAATTATTTGGGTAATGGAACATCGTTATTTTACACCAGCGTGTGAGTTTCGCATAAATTAGTTTTTATTTGAGTGCATTTTTTAACATGCAATGAAAATGTTATTGGTTTCACAGATAATTAAAAACGCGTTCCACGTGTCAACCGCATTTTATTATTGTGTTGCATTTGGACGTAACGTTTAAAATTATTTTGTTATCGGCCCGATATTCAGTTTTGTATGTAGTTCTTCACTTTATGGACCTATTAGTTGCAGTATGCAACAGTGAAATAATATATATGACTAATTGTGAGTAATTAAATTAATTAGGTGCCAGCACAGCAAGCGCGGCGTAGATAAGTGTGACTGTTAACATGGCATGAGAGCTGCTGTCCAAGTCGAAATTGTATTTATGAACAATAATTAAGTACGGATGTATGAGACGTCGTGCGAATCATCTCAAAATCTCCCACCAAGGTTAAAATTTACACGACTTTTCGATTAACAATTTGAATACTCTGGATATGTAAATAAATGGTTGAATTAAAATTGTAAATGTTTCCTAAAAACCCGCCTTAACAATCTCGGTAATACTGTACTAGAGTAAATTCGCCATCCGACTTTATTAATGGGGTCGGTAGTCTCGTTACACGAAATCAATTCATTATGTCGAAATGCAAATATCTGTTAGGAATTTAAATGGGAGAAATCAAGGTGGCGGGCGCCTTGAAATGTTCCCGGCCGTTTGAATAGTGGACGAAATTCGCCACTGTGTTACACGAAGTTATTATGAGAGATTTCTTATGCAAAACACGACTGAGCTTTCCCACGGGCGTTTACAAAAATTACCATACCTCAAAGGGGTTAAAAACTTATCTGCCCGGCAAATTCCGTCTCTAGGATAAAATATGCTAATTGTAGATACCTACGAAATTAATTATTGGGGTACCGCGCCAGCTGTTACATTCAAATGATAATTTTGTTTTTAATGTAATAACAAGGTACGGGCCGAGCGGGCCGCGGCGGCTCGCTTTTTTAAACGAATGTTTGCTCAAACACAAAACATAGCCAGCTTTAAAATATTATATGTAAGGGTCCACCTTTTCGTTAACATTATGAAAATTAGTTTTCTACAAATTTAGTTGCTTTTATAAATGTAGTTATTATGTATATTTTACGAATTCGCTAGTTATTACTTATAACTTGCAAGGAAGTTTTATTAGTTGGCTTAGAGAAATATTTCGTATACGTATAGGTCTTATTACCTGACCAGAAGAGAAGAAAACTGCTGGACTCAGAAGGTGCAGGATATAATCATAGGCTTTAAATTGTACAACTTTACTTGGTGTTAAAAACGAATTACAGGTGAGAAGAAGGATTGAGAAGACAGAAGAACAGATGAAGAAGATTTACAGGTGAATGCCACTAGCGAGGTATAGAGTTCCTACGTATGATGGACTGTAGGAACTTCATACCGTGCTCTTGGGTTTGCCAATGATCTACGGTATTCGAAGAGAAGCAATGAAGAGCGGGAAGAGAAGACTTACTGAACGAGAAGAATCATACAATATATATAGAACTTATATAATCACACCCTAATGTGTAGCAAAGTCAAAATAATTTAATATATATTCTATAAAGCGTAACTAAATAATCATTTAAGCATAAGTATATCGTTTTAATGATGTAGAGACTCAAAATTTATGAGCGATATAATTCCCTATTTAGGTAGATTAAGAGTATAATATATAAACTACATGTTCTGTAAGTAAATTTTTCATGATAATTTTAATAATTACATAGCTCAGTATAATAACTTCATTGCTGTTATCATTATGAAAACTTTTTTATTTCACGTATAACACGGATCTTTTACAATTATAAGGTTTACGGAATTGACAGACGTACATACCTTTAGATATATTGTGGAGAATTGTTAAGTGTGTTATGCTTTGAAATAACTTTTTCTGTCTCGTTACGTATAATAATAAAACATGGCACAGAAAGACACTATCCCGATAGCTGCATTCAGTTACACAAAGCAAATAAAATTTCATAATAAAATGTAATTTACCTAAAACGATATTATGAAATCAAAAAGTTTATCTTCAGTTTATATTTCTGCTAAACATAGCTCGGGGGTACCTATAAATAACTAGATTATTATAATAAAAGTTATATAATTAACTAGCATAATAAAATCCAACTGCACGTTTACATATTATGTCATTGTACGTTTCAAATTTGATAATAATAATATTATGAGTATTTTCAAACAAGCGCCGGAGAATGATTTCACCGTGTATACAAATAATGCAAATATTCAACATTCGAAAGATCAACGCTCTGGTTATATACAAAGTAGCAGCAGTGAAGGTCAAATTGAAAAATGCACATAAATGTTTACGCAGCGAGCGTATTTAATTTTACATGTATTTATTGCCCTCTTTGTTTGTCTTTTGTGTAAAAATGTTCATAAACAATTAGTATTCCGTCTCTAATCTCTGTTTGCAAACGAAATGTAATTCATATCACCAACTTGTTATCTGTGTAACTGAGTTAGAACTGCCGTGGAGCTTGTACAGAAGAATACGAGATAAAGACGCATTCAAAATTTGAACAAAGAAGGTTGTATTGTAAGATTTTTTATAACGTTATATTATAAAAAAAAGTAACATCACGCCTGTAATCCGCAAGGGGGTAGGCAGAGGAGTGTAGTACACCCCCACGTTTCACCAGTTACGATTAAGTCCCACAATGGAATAAGCGGTGACCCTATTGCCATGCACTGGACACAGATCCAGACTCCGAATCACTACTAAAAATTCTAAATTAGATAAATCCAATAGTACCAGACCCGGGATTTGAACCCAGGACCTTCCGATCGGCAGTCGCGCTTGCAACCACTGGACCAACAATATCTCATATGTCTTCGTGTTTGTCTCCAAATATCAAATATATATTCTATATTGACCCAAATCATTGCTATTGCTGATACGTTTACAAGAAAAAATCAATTCTACAACAGATGACACACGTTTACACCAGAATATTTTACGCAGATACATCATCAAGTTTCTAAACTTACCCACAAACTTTCTAGAAGATCATGAAACATGGACCTGGTTCGTAGAAGAGCTGAAGAGAGCTCATAACTTGCATTATTACACGGCATGGTGCCCAACAAATCGTTTTCGCCTGCGACCGTACGATTATGTCATTGGTATTAAATATTTACATAAATATGCAGTTTATAGCCAACACATGAACCGCTGTTATCTGTGTGTTGGGATTATATTAATAATTTTCCTCAGTTATTAGCCAGTTACAACCACAAGGATATTGTCGAGTTAATTTCAACCGCACAGAGCTATATATGTATTTTGTTTGTATCGCGTGACACGTTTAGTGGGTGTATGTCGAGGCTGTATGGAAGCCGATCGAACTACTTCAATAACGAACATCAGTAATTAAATCGTTCCAATCTTTCCAGAAAATTTAAATATCACTTGTTGACGGTGAAGGAAAACATCGTGAGGTAACCTGCACGCACATCTGAGAATTTATACCAAAAAAAAATTTAAGGTATGTGAAGTCTGCCTACCCGCACTTGGCCAACGAGGCAGACCGTAGCCATAACGCTATCAACATGAGCGGAGACCCGTATTCCAACAGTGGAATTGTAATGGGTCGATTATTATTTTTTTATTATTAATCTTTCCAGAACTATCTCGAGAATAAAATGATTTGCCCGTCTTCTAACATTTATTATTTAAGTATCTACTATTGCGGCCTCTCAAAGTCGCTCGTTCATAAGACAAGTTTTGGTGATATTTGCAGTATTTTTAACAAAATCGGTCCTGCTATGGACTGACTTTTTAGTTGTACATGGCTTCAAGTACGTGTTAGATAAATCTTGTATGGTCCGAACTGCGACTTAGCTCATACTGAAAAAGGATAATCCCGACAGACGAATTGAGATTCCTCACCATTGCAGGATTCAGTGATTTAAACAAAGTCTGTATATAACGTAGGTACTTCAGAAGATAGTTCGCTAATATACTCTGGAAGGTACGTATTTGTGAAAGTGATCTCGCCCTTGGGTGTCGCACGGTGCCCTTCATCATCATCACGACAACAAACCTTTATATTTCCACTGCAGAACAACGTCTTCGGTTTCTTTCTTTAATTTTTTATTTCTTTAAATTTATTAAATTAATTTACCCTAATTTTTTTGGGGTTCAAGCTGTCCAGTAGCTTCAACCACAAGAAATTAGGGTAGATTTTAGATACACTGTGTGTTTAACGGCTGTCTTACATGTTGTCCGTGGGAGCACAACTCTAAACTATATTTAGTATGGAAGCATGTAAATTATATTTAGCATGGAATTATCTTCAGGTAAGCTCGTGTGTCTTTATAATAACAGGAAGTAACCGGTAGC
>DWMG01004907.1:0-10576 GCA_018244855.1 Elbella merops | reverse complement strand
TTCAATTATTACTTGGAATGTTTGTTTCATTAGTTTATGCATTTAGCTTTTAACTAGACAAGATCTAATTATAAATGAAGTCAAGCAGATTTATGATTGTTTTATTTTAGAAATTTTGCTTAGTTGGACTTGAATGATAGTCATGTTGTTGTTTTTTGAGTTCTTAACAATATTCTTTATTTTTCAGATACGGATACTAGCTGTAATATTACTTACCGAAAGAGTTTGCTGTCAGGATGGATACAGTGATCAAGATATTCTTCGTCTACAACAGATGGCTGCCAACGATGGCCAGATTGAGACTATTACAAGTTACAGTACTAATATCATACAAAGAGATCCGAACAGTCAGTCTATAAGTTCTGTTAGTGTACAATATCACATGACAGACGATGCAGATAAGAATGAAGATAACAACCGAAGTGATCGTAGCAGAATCAAAAAAGTATACCGAATAAAAAATCCTTTCCAGAGGCAACCGGAAGAAGATGATCGATCACAAGATGTTAAAAATAATCCTCTAGATAATGGAACAGGGGCTAGTAACCAGTATGCCGCATTGCAATACTCACTACCGCCCGAGGAGTTCTTACAACAAATGAGAGCTGAGAATCAATATCAGGGGCAATCACAGCAACAGCAACAGTTGTCGACACAAACTTCGTCTTTGGGTTATACTGCCACACCTCAACCACAGTTCCAGTATTCTACGATGTCGGCTTCTAACTATGATGTCAACAGCCAACAGGCTAATCAAATTTCTCAACTTGAATCTAAAGCTCTTAGCCAAGTGTATCATGGAAACACTAATAACTTTCAGTATAATTCACCGAATTCCTATGGCTTAGATATTGTGCAAAGCACTCCGCCACCCATGCCCCAGTTTTTATCAACACCTTTACCTAATAATCAATATTTAGCCACACCATCAAATACATATGTATCTAGTTCATCGCCGATGTATCTTTCTAGTCCGCCAAGCTTACAACAATATGTTTCATCTCCTTTATCGAATATTCAGACTGGTTCACAAGATTATAGTAGCAATAGAGTAACAACAACTATAGGTAGTAATCCTTTAAGCTACGATACTAATGATTTGAATAAAAAAATGCAAATTGATCACTACGACAATTCCGCCAATGGAGTTCGATATCCAATACACCAACAGTTTCAGAACGACTACCCTTCTTCAACTTTGACGCCAAGTTCAGGCTATCCTGAGTTTAATCGTGATTCATGGCAAAGTGGATTAAGCACTGGACAGAATTCAAAATCAGCTCAAGAAATTTCGCAATCGCATTTTCAAAATTTGAGATACAGTAATAATAACAATAATAATCAACCAGATTCCAGACAAGATACATCATATGATAAATTAAATAGTGACACACATCGCATAGGAAATTTGCCATCTGCTAATAACGTTTACTTAAATTTCGTTCAACCAGATTTTCAACTTCTAAATAGTTTGAAAAGTCGTGCTAGAGAATATGAACAGGAAACACCTCAACCAGAATATTACTCCCATGGTGAATATGGATGGAAACTTTCTGGTAAAAAATCATACCCTAGGCAAGAAGGACCAACACCACCAAATTATTCTCGGTATCAAACTCAACAACCTGATAACGCTGTGAGTCAAATGAACTTTAATATAGATACTTCTAAGTTATATAACTATGACCAAATATCTAAATCAAGCTCGGAAAAATTAGATGCCCAAGAATTTGCAAAGGCTGCAGCAAAAGCACATGAGCACTATAAACAGCAACAATTAGAAGCCAACAATTATCCATCTAGTACTCAATACAGTCAAAATCTTAATTTAGGATCAAGTAACATTTTATATAACAACAATAATGATAAGCAAAAAGGTAAGGTATACAGTGACGGCTTAGGACAGAATTCATTTTCGCATAGTAATCAACAGAATGACTTGATAACGTTGTCTCCTTATTTTTATACTAATCCTAGAGAAAATTCATTTGACACGAAAACAAAACAACCATTTGATCACGATAAAGCATTAAAAAATATAGTTCCGATAGACGTGTCAAACGTGGTGTCAAATTCAGAAACTCAATTAAGAACTTCTTCACCATTAGATTCTAGTAACAGGTACAGCAATTCGAATTATGCGAAAGATCAGTCTGAACAAAATTTTAAGCAATACTATAAACCTTTAACAGATTCTTATTACAAAGATAAAAACGCCATATATGGATTTAATATAAAAACAAAACCTGAAGAACCTGTTAGCCAGGTAGAGAGACTCAAGCAAATTGAAACTGATGTTCACTTGCAAGGAAAACCGCAATCGTCTGAAACGTTATATAACCATGGAATGTACACTGATAATAAACGATTTACAGATGATGCACCCCAATCTCACTATTTAAATCAACTCAATCACTATCAGGATAATCTTCAGTCATCTGCCAATGTACAGCAACAAGGCGTAACACGTCCTTTGAATCAGATTACTTCGGACTTTTCTACAATTTTAAAGCTTAATGATATACCGTTTCGTTTAACACAAGGATTAAGTCCTGATTCTCTTCGGTTACATAACACTAACTTTGATCAAAATGGTATTCCGACACCTTTGCCAATTAGAATTAATCAAAATGTAGATAATCATCAAATAGATGTCGCAACAAACATTCTTAGTAAATTGATGTCAAATAAGCCCGCAAGTCTTACTATTAATAGACCAGAAATTGAACCTCAAAATTTAAATTTACTATCTACCATAAATGGATTCAAAGTAGCCAATCCTTATAATATGGACCTAAAGTTAGTAGCTGAAATGATAAAAGGTAAACCCACTATTGATGAATCTAACATTTCCCCACTCAGGGACCAATTTAACAAACCTGTACCATTAAAACTTGATTTATCTCAACTACAACAGCTTTTATTGAAAAATGATAATGGTAATTTGGGATTGATAAATAATGGTCTCAGTAGCATATCCAATCCCTACTTTGAAGTATATAATCCAAGTCCTGGATACTATCAGGGAGTGAAATATTCACGCAGCCAAGAAGAAGAAGAAAACATACCAATTGCTGATGCATCAAGTACTCATCCGATAGGTGCAGTGATAGAAGGTGATGATACTATAAACGGACATGAAGTAAGTTCTGATTTGGATACGACTGCAATAGACAACGACGGTGTTTCGGTGAGTCTTACTGAAGATAGACCCAAAAATTCATACAGTTCAAATTTCAGAGCATTTGTCGATCGACACAGGCATCCTAATTCATTAGTACAAGGTCGGCATTCAAATCAAAGGAAGCTTCCGAAGTCAGAAATGGATGAGCCTTATCCCTTATTAAAACCACCTCCTCGTGGATCCCGTAATAGAGCATTACATGGTAATGCCGATAAACACAATAGAAGACGACGTGTAAATAAACCTAAAATCTTACGTATTTTCAAAACAGAACCGTTATTTGAGGCTGAAAGCTCTTTGGAAGACCATGACGAACCTTCCGTTGCAACTTTATTAAAACCACCACCTCCAATTGGTGAAGAAAAATCAGACGTAATTGATGAAATGGAAGGAGCATAACAATATAAATATGTTTTGTTTTTTTTACATTAGAAAATAAGATAAGTTTAATTTGTTTGTATTTTTTACTTGTAACGATTGATGTATCTTAGAATAGTGTGCATTTGCATAATTCAATCCGTCTAGAATGATATATTAATTATACTGAGATTCATTTTTATTTTCGAGAGTAAAATTATTAAGGCGTTTAAAAACATAAACTGTTTCTACATTAGGTGCAAAGTATTTATTGGTGTATATTTATACTTACGAGTACGTGAGTCATATTTTGCAGGATTTCGCTTATTTACCATTTTTTTTTTTCAATAGATTATTATTTATTATATTTCTGCTGTTCCAATATGGATCAATATTTTTGGTGCTACACAGAAATTTGGCATTTACCGCTACATTTTAATACATTCGATTGAAATAATTAAGATATTGTTGTAAATATTACCGTCACTTTAGTTTTAAGACAAATTATTTTGATAATATCAACAAATACGTAATAATAAATTAGATAAGATTGTAAATAAACCACTTAATACTTTTGTTTATGCTACCTTATTTTGTGATAACTTAGGTTGTTGCATTGTTTGTTGTTAAACATTGTTAAGAGTAAATGAGTATCAATATATTGTTAAAAAGTCTTTTTATTGTTGACTTGTAATTATAATCGTTATTACGTTAAGTTTTATTTTGTAAAAATTATGAATAATTTCATGTTGAAAAAGGATATATTGTTTAAAATCGTCATCAAAAGACTATTTCTGTGCGTGTAAATGTCATATGTCTTCTCACAGCGTTTTAGAGTTTTTTCTGTGTCTACAGTGGTTAACGATCTCCACTTCACTCCAAAATATCATGTCATTCGTTGCTTTCGAATGATGATAATGATCTATAATGAAAATCAATGTCCTCGACATAATGTTAAGCAATTGGTTATACACATTTAGACGTTTTAATTTTAATGATGACTTACAAATAGATTTTTCCACATTCGTGTTACATTTCCATTGATCGCCTGTTGATTTTGAAGGGTAAATATTTTTGTCAGTTATGGGAAGTATAGTTAAAAATAGAAATAATTCTTATTAATAATCATCGGTCTATACGTACTTCATAGACTTTATAACATCTATAAGAGACGAAACGAAAAACATGAAAGCAATAACAAAGTTTCAAAAAAGAATAAACATGTGGATATAACAATAATTCAACAACAAAACAAGATTTTTTATAATTTCACAACAGTAAAAATTTGCAAAGCAATATCTAATGTTTTAAGAATTTTTGTTATCTGTTATTTATTTAATAAATAAATTAGGATGATAGAGGTTACTTCAGTTTATAATTGTAAGATGATTTAATGTTGTGAGCTGCAAGATGGATGTAGAGTTGCGTGCGTCGCGCTTTCTGATCCGCGCCGCGCGGCCCGTCCACTTAAGATATTTACGATCGAATTATGAAACGGACTGTTTTTCATTAGCTTCATCAACTCTAAGATCTGTCGCTTCTGTTATTGCGTGTGATGCGAATGATTAGTAGTTTCACATAATGCGTTTCGTGTATTATCCTTATTAAATAATTAGACGTTCGTTAGGAAAGTGATAATATCGAGAATTGTTCGTAGGTATTTGAGATGCCGTAAAGAAAATTTATTATTGAAAGTCTTATACCGTGAAATGACGGTGAATGAAAGGAAGATATTAATTGGACTTAATCACATAATACACTAAGAATATTATCGTTTTTTAAGTTACATGTCGAACAAAGATAAACTATATCCACTAATATGTAGAGTGTAAGATGTTAAAAATTGTATAGTACGTGAAAGCAATTGAGTGTCTGTATAATATTTTGATTCACTTATTTAGATTGTGCATTTGAAAATCTAAGAACTTTCATGACGTATATCGTAATGACTTATAACTTATCTCTAGTTTGTTTTGAAATTAATTCAAATTTATAAGGGGAATATGTCAAAAAAAAGGAAAACTAATTTACTAATTAATCAATCTATATTATTATTTTATATGTGAACACGCCATTCAGCCACAGTCGGGTTTTCGCTACAATTAGCATATTTGGTGGGTATAATTTTTAAGGTTGAACCACACGTAGAATCACACCTATGGCACGATTTTTCTACTTAGTTCATTAAGAAATCGATACAAACGATGCACCCATATTCCTCAGTGGGACAGCCGTTGTTACGTAATCGACAATGAATTAATTTTGAATATTATATCCGTTAGAAACAGATGGGGTTATCTATAACCAGTTTGTCACACTCGATCTCGAATATCGGCCTGAGCATCGGCTCGAGCCCCACATTGATATAAATATGAACGAAATAGCCGAAACCACACATACAAGCTCGACTTGTCGTAGAAGAGACAGGTTTATTCGCGTCGCCAGCGATTAGCTAGTCGATATGGCTACGTTTGTAAGTAATGAACCATATCACATTATTTTCGGATATAAGTACCATGTACACATGATAAAGGTTTCTTTATTTACTTTCAGACCAAATTAGTTTTTTTGGTTTCTGTGGTGAGCAGCAGTTACGCGGGTATCCTGCACGGACACAGTCATCCACAACAGGAGGTCATTGAACAACACAGCCTCCCGGTGGCTCCGCTCGCCAGTTTGTCGGCGTCGAGTGCGATCGCCGCTACTTCAAGCTTTTCCCCTAGCTCATTCCCCGTAGGATCTCTGCCATCAGCTACTTATTCTGGTTCTGGATTGGGTGCCAGCATATCTCATGGATCTATTGGTCTTGCTGGAGCTGGATATTCGTCTGGATTCGCTGGATCCTCATATGCTTCCAGTAATCTTGGATTAGCTACTGGAATTAGCGGCTCTGGATTAAACTCTGGTGTAGTCGGAGGCGGAATAGGCTTAGCTAGAGACGCCCCACCACCGGGACCCAAAGCGCCTGTTATCAATGAAATCCACAGTCTAGCTAACGGTAATGGAGCACCCATTCAATACCGCGTTCGTGAAGAGCCCTACCAAGTTTTCCGTGAAGTGACACACAGAGTTCCCCAACCAGTACCCGTACACGTACCCCAGCCCGTGCAAGTCCCTGTTCCGCAGCCTTACCCCGTAAAAGTACCCGTTGTAAGAAATGTACCTGTACCAGTTGTGAAGATCCAACACGTGAAGGTTGACAAACCGGTGCCATACCCCGTTGAGAAGATCGTTAAGATCCCCGTTGAAAAAGTAGTTCAGGTTCCAGTGGATCACCCCGTGCCCGTCGAGAAGATCGTTGAGGTACCCATCGTGAAACTGGTGAAGATTCCAGTCCCCGTAGTGAAGAGTTACCCAGTGCCAGTTGTGAAGACTCTCCATCACAAAGCTATTAGTCATGGTCACTCTTATGGACATGGCTATAGCCACGGCCATGGTTATGGTCACGGACATGGCATATCGCTGTGGTAAATAGATGTTCCACAACGAATATTGTAGATATACCTCAGGAAACATTAAGCCTAACAGCTCTACCTAGTCCGGTCTTTTGTAAATATTCATGTAAGCTCATCGAGAGGCTGCAACGTAGGGTGATAAACTAAGTCATTAAGCTAGGAAAATGAATTGTTCATTCAATTTCGTTTTGTAAATAGTAATATAAGTTTTATTACTTTATTAAAACGATTATCCAAAGATTTCTTTCTTTTCTTTTACACTGTGCCTTATAAATATAATTAAAACCTTGCTATTCACTCAAGAGATTCTGTACATCTGTGACGTAATCATTACATGTATACATTTCCGGTTTTTGTGCTAAAATATATTAATTGTTTATAAAGTTATATGACAAAGAAATTTGCTTAAGGTGTCATCTCGCTCTTAGAAACTCTGATTCCAAGACTTTTTCGAAAGACTTGATACATTTTCTATGGTAAACAGATGTGCTTGTCCATGTTATAGCAGTACAATATAGTAGGCAGATGGATATTATATAAATTATTATATAAATAATAATAATTAATGTGAAATGTATTCATGCGTTAGTTTTCTATAACATACATCTATTTACATTTGTAAGGATAAGTAATTACTTATCCTCAAGTCTCCTGATAGAAATTGAAACCCTCAAATTATAATCATCAAGTTGTCTAAAAAATTTCTTCGAAAATTCAACATTACCTTCATACACTGTATTTCAGGCATATTTTTTATTAATTTTAGACATACAAATTTAGATATTATGAACATACATAGGAAGCATGCTCCATTTACTGAGTGGAAAATGTTGACACTAACTCAAACATAAGCTTCATTTTTGTTTATCGTTATTATTCGATCGACGATCACACAAAAACCTGTTAAAAAATTACAGATGAAACTTTATGATAATGATATCGTAAATACATGTTTTATATCTACTTGCAGATGTCATAGCGTAAATTCTACTCGTGCCTAACTAAATACTAATGAAGAATGAATTTGATAAAATAGAGAACAGACAATTATTCTATGTCGCAGAAATGTATTTGAATCCTAGCAGTAGTCCTAGTTTGGGTATATAGTCATTGAAACGTATAATGAGCAGCTCAAATCTGGTGTTACAATTTAGAACAAATAGTACCGCCTTTTTTCATCTGTCAAAGTAGAAAAATACAATTTAAACACAACAACATATATGATTATTTTCAGCATAATACAAGATACTATATTTGCACTCTCCAACTAAGCTAAACAACTGGTATTTTACCTCACATTTTTAATGTACTGTTGTTTTATTTTCTATGATCCTGTGATCACAATTAATGTTCGTTAAAAACAGAAGTAATTTTTTTTATTAACGTTTGATATTTCAACCATATTAGAAGAAACTATGACCACCTTGTTGGTCTAATGGTTACAGGTACGTCTGCTGTACTGCTGCTGCCGTCTGCTGTTTTTCGTACTAGAAATTCCCAGTAGTAGTTCAGAACCTGGATTTGCGTGCGTTTTTTGTGCAATAGACTCATCCCCTATCAAATAGGACGTATAACATTATTGGTGAAAATTGCGAGTATTGCGCTCTGTGTATGGGCAGTTAGACCCTCCATTCTATGGGCCGTAAAACATAACTGTTGAAAAGTGTGAGTACTTTACTCTTCTGCCTTCTCCTTCGGCGAAGTACAACAGTCTTTTAAAACCAACTACATGGACTACCTGTTATAGTTTACAACCATTATAGTTTAAATATTCGCTAGTCTTTTATATACTTAGTTGACACATGGGGTACATTGTATCTTCGCCCAAAAATTCACTGAAGCAGTGTTAAATAGTTTCTTCAATAATACATAGCAAATTAGAACTGTGATAATAACACTATTCAACAATATGATATTGAAGTGGCATCTATTTTCTGAATCCTTAAAGCTCACCTTTGGATGTCTTCATTTCTATGGCGAATGGAATTCCAGGTGAATACTTTCACTGTGTTACAAAATTGGGGTGATTCATGGCTGTTATTATATCATATATTATAAATGGGGGAATACAAGACATAAATATAATGTCTACGCTTTCTTTATTACATAAATGACGATAACCGACTTTACGTCGTTTTATTCTAATATAACCTACTCATAATTTATATGAATTTTAATACCCTCTCATATATATTAATCGCTATCCTTAACATATTTTCTAATATCACCATTCGTATTAGAATCCATTAGGATGGACGGTAGGTCATGTAACAGTTTGATTACCGTTTAGTGTCAAAATAATTCTTAAGCTTGATTATAAATGTACCGGCTTAACTCACGTACGTTTTTCGGGGTGGCCCGACTAGTTTCGGACCTGTACGAGGTCCTTCCTCATGAGCTCCCGGCGCCTGCAGCGAGTTCGCGGCGGAGACTGAATGCAGTTAAGCCGGTACATTTATAATCATGTGTATAAACACTCACGAAACATTTAATAGTAAAATTCTTAAGCTGTTTAAAGATTATAATTAGAAACTTATAGAATCCTATATTTTTTGTGTCAATTGGCACGTTCGAGACTAAAGTACCTACGCTTGCCTAGAAAGTGCCTATTCACGCTAGGTTTAAGTAATTCTAGGTTATGGGAATCGGAAAAAATAGACGCCGGTAGGAAAAAAGCTACATAAATATCATTGTTAAGTCCCTTATGGCCAAGACAGAGAGCACCGAATGTCAATTACAGTACAATTATTTACGCAAAATTCTGTTTATGCCAGCTAAATATACAGGAATATTATATACGTGAATATGTACATAATACTATACAAGTGAATATGTAGTTACGGTTCTCCTTCGATATAATGGCTGTACAAATAAAGATAAGACAAGCAAGTACTGAACCTGTAGTTGTAAGTACAAATATGACTACAGAGTATCTGTTAAGAATAACTGATTTTCATAAGGTTTCGGCGATATATGTATGAGCTTGTTTAGCTTTGGAATGAAAGTACCAAGATTGACCCGATTCACAAGGTTGATATCACCCGGACCGAGGTGAGCTGATTGGAGGGGGATAAAGTAAGACCTGTCAATTTAAGTCAACTTTTCTTCGCTCCATACCTGCTGACGAGACCGAAATGTCTATTTGACAGCTCAATATCTTGACACAAAAAAAAACATGCCCGACTTATAACTTCTGCTGGTAAATTTAGCAAGGTCCGTTATTGTTTTAGATTCATTAAATTGTTATTTTAAAAATGTTTTTAACTTACAGATTTTCCGTCGCCCGAATGTATATTTTAACTGTACAAATTATAATTTTTTTTATGCTAAGTGATTATTTAAATTAGACAACGTATAGACCTTCTCTCTTTACTGATTGAGGCCTGTTTTTCACCAATATTAAAATCTCAAATAACGATTTTGCTTAATAAAGTACTTAGCATTATATAGAACTTAAAACGTAACTTCACGCCTGTAATCCCCCAAGAGGTAGGCAGAGGAACGCAGAACACTCCCACGTTTCACCGGTTACGTTTACGTCCCACTATGGAATAGGTGGTGAGCCTATTGCCATGCATCG
>DWMG01004906.1:0-10578 GCA_018244855.1 Elbella merops | reverse complement strand
TACTAGAAAATCTAAATTAGAAAATTTTGTAGTGTTCGACCCGGGAATCGAACCCGGGACCTCCCGATAGGCAGTCGTACTTGCAACTAACACGACCAACGAGAAAGTCAAAATTAAGCCCTAAATACACCTAGCACTTAAATTAAGTCAAAGTTTTTCCATAACACAATAATCATCATCATCATTAGCCTATCTTAGTCCACTGCTGGGCGTAGGCCTCCCTCAAAAGGGGGCTTATAACCGTAATCGCACGCTGGGCATGCGGGTTGGAGATCGCATATAGATTCTTAATATTATTTATATTGTGGTATTTGAAAAATTAAAAAAATGTATTTTAATGACTTTCAATGTACGACATAATTCTATTGCTATCATAAGTATTTCAGTTCTTTAATTAATTATCAATGTGTACCAGGCTTAAACACGAAATACGAAGACGTTAGTATTCACTTGGTTTAAAGTTAGTACATAGGTCCCGATGTAACCCAGGTCTGCAGTTAGTGAGTCCCTCATGAAGAAATATCCAAAAGACGGGCTAACCAATACTCTACATAATTCTCGTTTATTTTATAATCTCTAGACTACTGACGCAACTACTACTAGCACAGAGTATACTTCAGGCTTGTCACAACAGCAGAATGAAACTAGCACAGCAACGGTGGTATTTGAGAACCTTGACTTTAATATACGAGTAGTGTATACATAATAACAAGCAGTGATAGCCCAGTGGTTAAGAATTCAGCCTTTTAATCCGAGGGTGCTGGGTTCAAATTTATGGCGCGCACCTCTTTACAAATAATGCGTTTTAAATTTAAATATCACTTGCTAACGGTGAAGGGCAACACGGTAATGAAACCTGCACACCTTAGAATGTGTGTGTGTGTGTGTACGTGTGCGTCTGATGGAGAAAATAATTTAAATTTTTCAAATATGATTATCTTCTCGTACTTTCTCTCACATAAACAATTAAGCCTCGTAACAATGCAGTGTTACGTCCAAAGAACATTTAATAAAAATTGTATTGCATGGTCTCCAACCCGCATGCCCAGCGTCGAGTTTACGGGCATAAACCCCCCTTATGGGGGAGGCCTATGTCCAGCAGTGGACTGAGATGGGCTGATGATGATGATGAATATATATTGTACAAAGACAACATTGTAAAACACATATTGTATTGTGCTGCCGATATCGCACTTAACTTTTTTACAATTAAAACAAATTTAAAATTAAAAATATTTGTATACTATATAATATATTATATTAGAACATATATAATAGGTATATTATATTAGAATGGTTCGTTACATTCGTTATATATGAATATATATAATATATTATATCATATATAGAATATATATACTATATAATATATTATATTAGAATATATATAATATATTATATTAGAATGGTTCGTTACGCGCAATGATCTCACACAGTATATTTCCCCTACAGCTACATCTCCGGGATCTCGCTCCTGGGCCTGCCCGCCGAGATGTACACGTACGGCACCCAGCTGTGGACCATCGTGCTCTCTGAATGGGCGGTGTCCGTGACCATCGCCATCGTGTACCTGCCAGTCTTCTATAACTTGCAGATCACTTCCACATACGAGGTTTGTACTATATTCATAATCCCTGTTATGGACTACTAAAACACTAAATCAAGTCAGTGAGATATTTTAAATTGGATACTCTACTAATCTTGTAAGATTTGTCGTGACATAAACAGATCTATAGAATCACGTGCATTTGTTATCTGTTCCTTTTAAACCTCAACTACAAATTGAATGATGAAATATTCCTGAAAAATTTTTCAATTAAATGCATAATGAGTATATTAGTAAAAGCTGATAAACGCATCCGTGTCTTCAAACAGGAATCGATAGGCGCATGCAAGCTCGATGCATTTGTATTATAGAACTATCTATGAAATCATACATTTCATTTTTACGATCTCATTGTTATTGGTTTGTGCTGTAGAAGTTCTGAAACCTTAAGACAAGGCAAATCTAAAATCAATCCCCCCTTTTGTTTGGATCTTTGAAAAGAGTTTCGATATCCTCGCAAGACTAGAGAAATACTTATCCAACTGTTGCAAATCAAGCTAGTCACGTAAATCAGACTAACTTCAGGTTTTTTACAATACAATATTGTTATAACTAGTTGATGATCGCAACATCTTAAGTTTTTATTTAATTATGTTTGTTTATAAATATTTTTTCTCAAAAAGACAATACGTCAAATAAAGTAAATTAATAAGTACATTCGTTCAACTGTACTCGTCTAACGTATGTGTTTGTAAGAAGACAATAATAATAGTAATAAAGTAAAATAAAACGAGAAGAAAATGAATAAATAAAATTAGAAGAAATAAAAGTTGATTTTCAAAATTAATGGGTCCGTAAAATGTAATTAATGTAAAATTTAATTAAATTCAACCTTATTTTTAAATTAGTTAGATGAGCTCAAATATGAATTGATTATTTAATGTTTTAAACAGTACAATGTTCCACCGAATCGTTACGACATTAAAAACGGGAGAATCTAAGAGCTATTGGTGACCAATATGATCATAACTAGAGTATATTATACATGTTATTATACATACTTCAAGTTATAAATTTTACGCCCTTTCGATTATAAATTCAAAATATCGTAACCGTTAGAATCATTGCCGTTTTGATAAATCATTCCAAACTCATGAACATCCCAGCTAGTTATAAAGGCTACGGACGATGAATTATTACATTTCCATCATCGAGGGCTTCATACTTATTGATTTTCCCCGATCTCACCCTCCGATGTCTCCCAGCGAGGACTGTACCCCCGCGCAGCCGCTCTGCATGCCGCCCCAAAACCCCTTAATCCCCCCATTGTACTCCCGCCCTGCCTCCGCCACCCAACTCGCCCAGCAACGTGGGCGCTGGGCCTATTTAAAACATGAACAACACAAGATTTTTCTTTCGAGAATTATTCTTTTAAAATTATCTTTTTGAATTTTCATAATTTTAATTCGAAATCAAGCAAATAAATTTACATAAAAGGATTGACTGCTATTAAGTTTATGTGGCTATTATTGTTATAATTTTAATGTAAGTAGCATTTATACTAGAAAAACATTTTAATTACACCTACAGAATATTCCTAGCAATTTAAATTTAATAAAGGTAGATCAAACATTCCAGGAAGAAACTCGTAACCACGGGATGCGAAATGTAACGCAATAAGCCCAGACAACCAATTGAATTAATTGCTACGACGGGGATCGAATCTCGTACCGTCACTATCATCTTACACAGCTTGTACCAATAATATTATTTTCAAGAAACAGGGGTTGCATCATTAAGGATATTTCTTAAATATTGTCTCTATGTGAGATTTTACAAAGTAATAGTATTTTTTTTATTAGAAATAGGCTCACGTTTGGCTACATCCCACCTGACGGAAAGCGAGATGCAGCCTAGGACGTAGCACGCTCGCCCATTATCATCATTATCATGTTCATTATGCGTTAATTCATCTGTTCTTATGTATTTGAAACCAGAGTGTGTGTATGACACACACTCGGATCATTCTCTGCTTCACAAATAGGGTGAAGAATTGCATTAACTGCAGACATTGCACATAGAACTGCACATCTGAAAATATCGTGAAAAATTGCAATGCAACATGAACCGAAAATTGACTACGCGTACGTCTAAAAATACCCTACAAGATGCCGCGCACAGTGTCGTTGGGTCAGAATCTTGTTGTATGTTGATACAGGAAATCTAGAATTTCCGCTCAGTTAGTACGACTTCCGTGTTTCCGCAGCCGGTGTTATGAACATGTGTCACTTTTGTGTTAGCACTGGTATTGTCAGAACGCAGCATGATTTTAATCAAAGATAATTTAAAATTCAGATATTTAGATATATCTATTCATATATCTATACATATATCTATTCAATTTTATGCGTCAGGTACCTAGGTATTTCCTTTGTACAAGATTTCGTGTTCCATTTTCACTGATCCGTTTTTGTCTAAATAAGATGGATTCATATTCCTGGTCTATATTTATATAGCTTACAATATAGTGGTTAGGTTTTAGTAAATTACAATGATAAATACGACTGCTGATCATCAGGTCCCGAGTCGGATACCCGGTTAGGGCAAAGTATTATTGGGTTTTTCTAACATGAAATTCCTATTGCTATTTTATTACAATGATAAAATTTTCTTACGCAATAATCGTAACATATTTTAAGTCTTTGGTTATAAATTTCTTTTAACACGTCAGTTATCGCGCCAGTCTGTCTGTGTATCTATGTGTTTGACTGGTGTCCCTATGGATATACTCCCACCCGAAGATAAGCACACAGTTGTTTATAGGTGTGTGCGTGTACCGGCGACGATGGGATTTCTAGGCATGGCGTATACAGCTTTATATTAATATTGCTTTTGAGACATGCTCTGATTAATCGTCGGCTGGTGGCCCACCCTACGAAGTTATTTGATGAGTCCAATGATATAAAATTATATTAGTTCAAATAAAATTTAATTAGTGGTGTTTATAAATATGAACAGTTGGAAATCACTTCAAAGCAAAATAATTGAGTACAAACAATACCTTGTCCAGAGACAATTCATAGTAATATCTTACAACGTAAATTATATACTGAAAAATATAGTATTTTTTTTATTTTAATATAATGACTAGGAAAATAAAATAATATAAATTATACATCTCTACATGAGTTTCGTTATTAAATTCAAGTACCAATAACCGAGGATAACCAAGCTGAGCTCGGCATTTTTATGGATTTTTTTTAGATACGAATTAGATGCGTTGATAAAGCGCTCTAAATAATAGTTTTTCTCACAAAAGAAGGAACTTGGAAAAAAAGGAAAAAATAATCAGATTGGAAACATCTGGACGCGAACCAGGGGCTTCTGGTTTCTGCGCCACTCGATTTCCCACCTGAGTTACTCGTATTATAGCTTTATGCAGATACTCGTAGAAGGCACGCGTAATTACTGCATAATACGATTAAGGTACAGTATTTAAACGTCTGCCATCCGCACTTGGCCAGCGTGGCAGACTACGGCCTTAACCCTTTCAATATGAGAGGAGACCCATATTCCAACAGTGGAATTATAATGGGTCGATTATTATTTTATTATTATTTTAAACTTACCCTATTTAACAATGCTATAATAAGATGTGTGATGATGTACAGTAACTAGGCCATCATACCGTCGATAGAGTAACCCACATGTGTAACGGTAGGCTAGAATGTTATTCTGAATTAGATACTTCAGATAACTTTAAATTAGTTACAAATCTTATATACAAGTGCATATATACCGTTCATCCCTCATCTTTCATACCGGTTGGCGTGGTCTAAGGATTTTCACCGGCTACATATTTATGCGATGTTAAACAGAAGTTTAGAAGGATATAGAAATCATCATCATCAGCCTACCTCAATCCACTGCTGGACATAGGCCTCCCCAAAAGGGGGTTTATGTAGGTAATCTGCACGCTGGGCATGCGGGTTGGAGATCAATATAGAAATATCCTTTTGTATTTATCAAAGTTATTATACATGCTGTTCTATTCGAACAAAGTACATTTAAATTTTCACGTAATACCTCTTCTGTATTCCGCGAAGAGGTAGGCAGAGGAGAGTACTCCCACGTTTCACTAGTTACCTTGACATGACTGGCACAGAGTCATTCTCTTACCGTTGTCTACTACTGGCAATGTATGTTAACCTCAAGACCTGAGGACCGAACTCAGGTCTTCTTGCCCTGCAATCGCTTTTACAACCACTACACCAATGGCGTAGTCACAGATATTAAACATTTATTTTCTTTTATATCATATGAAATATATTTAGAGAACTAAACTACTGGCAATTTCCGAATACACAAGTCGATTATCTGTGCAAAAAATACGCATTCACTTACATATACCTTACACTTCAAACTTCGTTTAGAACACAACGTTTAACGAAGTAAATGAACTAAGGAAACTATTTTTCATTTAAATTGATGTCAATTTGCAATTATTTAGACAGTCATATCACAGTAGGTACCTACTAAAAAACGGAATATATGTATTTATGCCTTTAAAATAGTTTTCAATACCCTTTGGGGCCAGCCGTTAAGAATTTTATTGCTTGTGTTTAAAAAGTAAAAATACTATTAGCAGTAGACTTAGTTCAATGTTTTAAAACAGAATCTCATATAATTTATACGTGTAGCCAAAATGTGTATTTGTGCGTGTATGTGTGTTTTGTGCGTGTATGTTGTGTACGAATGTGTGTGGACAATCGCAACACTGTTTATCTTTTACAATACCTTTTATTGCGTTTTCGTGCAAAAACATCGCTAGTAATATAATAATATTTATTTTTCATGTTACATTTTAAAATTGGAAACACGATAAAGCACCACACCTTATGACAATGCCCTGAAACAGCTCCGATTTTGGCAATAGACTCACCCCATTACATGGGTCGAATGGCATTACTTGTAAGATGTTGAAGTACCGCACTCCTATGCCTACCATTTAGGACAAATACAGGCATGATGATATATTGTTACCTATTTACCTTTTTTTTAATACATCATGACGTATTTTCATAAGTCAAGTTGGTTGGTCATTTTTTTTTTCAATGTTCTGGTATCGGCCGTAAATTCTCACCTTCACCAAAGGTTGACTGGTAAAGAATGCCAATAGGCATTAAATCCGCCCATTGTGTAAAACAATGGATTGTAAATAAATAAACCAATAAAAACTTTCTGAAGATAACCATTCAGCTTTTTAGGTTTTTTTGAAATGTTAAAATAAAATTAATGTTAATAAAAAACAAATGTGCAGAAAATAAAATTGAAGAAAAATAATAAAAACGTCACTCATTATCCGCATCACTTTCGAGACATATCTTGAAATTTTCATTTTGAACTAAAAGCAGCTGCATTGCTATACAGCGGCTTGTATTCACAAGTTTGCAAGTAATTATTGTACATCGCGGCATTTCATCATAACATTGATGTTATCGCTCGTAAGAAGTATTAATGAATGTGTATCATTGGAAAAAACTTCGTTCTGACGCACTGCCGGATCACAAAGATGGTATTGTTCTTAAAAGGAACTACAAGTTCCACGTCCCCATCCCCCGCTTCACCAAGCCTTCAATGACCAGCAGTAATATAATAAATCCTGGTACCGCTGTTACGCTCATCTGTTGCCCAAACTGGATATAGTCTGTGCTCTGGTAACCAAACAGCTGATTAACATACGAGTACAATACATATTTGGCATTTCTATTACATGCTTATATATGTAGTTCTACACCCAGACACAGACCAAACACTCGTGCACATCACACAAATATTTGACCTGGATCGGAATTTAACCCACAATCTCCGGCTTACGAGTCAAGGTCAGTACCCATTGCACCAGCTGGCCAGTCGGATGTAAATCCTCTGATGTAATATATTCTGATAAAGGTTTGAGCCTTTATAACTATTAAAAGTGCGTTTTTTAGTTCAAATATAACTTACTGTGAAGGTGAAGGAAAGCTTCTTGAGGAAACTAGAGCATCATAATGTTCTCTGACTCGGGAGAAGTCTGTCAGCCCGCATTTGGCCAACATGGTAAAATATAGATTTAACCCTTCTTATTTCTGAGAGCAAAGCGTTACTAACGGTGCGACAATAATAGGGTTAATAATGATGGTGGCGATGATGAACTGTCATAGGACCTACACATGACTGTTAAAATGTCTATAATGGATATATATATAAAAGCGCCTTCAAATCGTTGTTAAATTAAAAAACACGAACTTCTCCGAAAATATAACTGAAAATAACATACATAATAGATACAATACACTTCTGACATTCATCATCATTCTATTTGCACTCGATATTGTTATGTATATTATATACGTTGTTTGCACTCTACATATACATATATTATACATTCTATTTGCTCTCAATATAAAACAGGTCATTCAGACTCGAGACGATTCACGACGCATTCAATAGGTGTTAAAGCAAACAATGTGGACCTTGTGCCAATAATGTACCATATTTTTTGTTTCGTCTTTTAACTGTAGTAGTCTCCTGATTCAAGTCAAGACAGTGTTAATAGCATAACAAAAAATATTTTAAATGTATGTTAACAGATAGGAAAATAGATATTAAAAATACTAATAACGCAATGTTTCGCTATATATGTATATAAGAATCGTTGTATAATAATTTCCAATGGCACAAAGCAAGACCCTCCATTTTTTCGTGGGAATACAGTTATATCTAGTGAAACGCAGAAAAAATAAGATATAACTAAAAAAGAGCATTATGTGGAAAGCGTTCGGATACACGAACTTCAAATTATTAAAAACTTATATCGGCTACTTCACAGAGTTAGGGAATTCTTTGTTATTAATTTCATTGGCAGTGTTAGAAATTGTAATATACAATCAGTCCATCAAAATATGAAATTATTTTTTCATAACCAATGTACATTTAACCATATTAAGTAGGTACACCAAAAATCTAACACATAACTAAACATAAATTCTATTAAGCCTGACTACCACACAAAAAAAGTTTTACTTTTTTAATGATTGTTACGTGACATTTGGCGCGTTTACTTTCGTGTTTGGGCGAGATGTGGTTATTGAAAAACCACATGTGTGTTATAAAGGAAGTTTACAATTCTGACTCAGTAGAGATCATTAACAATCCCCAAAACACATAAATGGCCGGCAGGATATTTTTAAATAGAGAAAGTACCAAACGAGTAATAGTTAACTGGAACCAACCTTGAAAAATTTTCGCGGTATATTACCAGACATGACTTCTTAAAACTCAGTGCCATTAAACGGGTACGTCACTTAGTTCTGTTAATATGTACATAGCTATAAGTTTTTAATAAGGCTATTAGTTTGTACTCGTACTTCTTTGTAGTATACTGCAGAAATAATACTGTTACTATAATTCGTTCTGTTACTACACATCAGCCGTAGGTACAGTTAGGACCAGTTAATAACCGCCCTATTCCACGTTGGTCACAAATGCTTTGCTCATCCTCAAGACTAAGATGATCGGCTCTAATATAAAACTTACATTTGAAAGCACACGCTTCAAGACGGTAACAAAAATTGTTGTAGTAACAATTGCCTCACGGTAAAAATAGTTACAGCGATTCGGACGAACTGTTTACATATATGTAAGTGTGTACGTATTCGTATAGTTATAATATTTGGATGCCATTGCGTTATAATTAGCAAACCGTGTTGATTTGGATTCATAACTAACGTATTACAAGCTATCTCGCAATAAAGTGAGCGGACCATTAGGATGTAGCTAATACTTGGATCGAAACAACAATATGCAGGTAGTAATTAGTTTCGTCTGAGTAACTCTGTCTGAGAAGGGACTAACCATCGCATTCAACAGTTTAAAATACTGTATGTTTAATTCATTTCAACATTTGAAAGCAGTGATAATTGTAATTTGCGTATGTGAGAAAAGCGGAAAAAATTTATGATGTTATATTATGATAGCAAAACAACCAAAACGTTCATACAAATATACACCTCATCTATATTAATAATGTTTAATAATCTCACGTCAATTTTGTTAGGATGGTGTTGTGATATTGTTGTATAAAGATCGGTTGGAATATTGGTAAAAGATACAGACAACTAAAAATTATTTGTTTTTTAATCTACACAAAATGTTGGACAAATTGTCAAATATGTTGACGTAGGATAAAAAGCGGTCAAACTTAAATGCTTTTGAACAGACCATGTCTGCTGATGAATATATAAAACTAAATTCAATTATCATCAAATGAGTTTCATATGAAAGTCAACGGCTAAATATAGGTGATCAGACGAACGCAAAACGTCCCAAACATACCTAAACAACTGCGTTTGTTTGAATTAGGAAAATTGTGTTTGACAACGAGTTATTACAGTATGTTGCAAAATATTAAAAAAACGCATTTCATTTTACTTAAGCAACATCCTGCCCCATTAAGCGAAATGCTCTATCAAGTCGAAGCCACGCAGAAACCAAAACCGGATCGCTTTTGATTTCTGCGTAGCTTCGGGATCGGAACCGACACAATATTATCATAGGATTTCCACGATATATGTGTTTGTTGTACACGTGTTCTCAATATGTATTACCAAAAAACCTTAAATCGTCTGACGCAGTAAACACAGATGGATTTTTTGGAAACTAAAAGGTTATATGTGGATATACCAATTTATTCTATGAATCGGCGGCATGACGCAAAATATAGAACACTGATTACATAATTATACTAATATCAGAGATCAGAAGATAAGGATTTATTGCTACTGTACAGATCGTGCTTGACAAATTAAAATATAAACCACGCTCTGAGCAACGTTGCTTGAAAAAGCATTAGTGTGATCATATCATTGTTCCGAGACAAAAAACTATTTGTACTTAATATCCCTTATGCTGCAAAACAGTTGATAGCGATACCACCTCGGTATATCATATTTGTATTTTTGGAACAAGCCTATAAGTGGAACGATCCTATA
>DWMG01004905.1:0-10579 GCA_018244855.1 Elbella merops | reverse complement strand
GAGCGCGCCTGCATGCGCGCGTGTAGCAGTGCGTGTGTGTGCGCTATCGTGAAAGAAATGAGGTTATCTCAGTGTGTTGTCATTGTTTGTGCAAGTGATACGTAGATAGTTTTTATTGTAGCGGACGGTGGTACAGAGCAGGGCGCACAGAGACGGTGGAGAGGAAGCGGCTGTTTTTTTCATTCATCAAACTCGAGCAATTGTTTCTGTTGTACTGATGGTGGTAATTGGTAACAATACTGAATTAAACGGAGAAATTCTTATTTTTTCAGGATTTCCATTTCAATAGTTTATTATTTGAAGGGTACTAAAATCAGACGAGACAGTTATTGTGTAAGAAGGTTAGTTAGATATTCCATACGTGGTTATTTACCATACCGGGAGAGAGACAGACGAAGAGTTAGACACAGTAGCTAATGTTCTTTGCTCGTTCTATGCCTCTTTTGAGGTTCAACTTGTCTTTTATAACATATTTAATTCAAACTGAATAGGGCACAAAACTAGAAATACATTTTTATTTTATAGTAACAAGATATGAAATGATGACAAACTGTCAATACAGCCCATACACGGCAGTTATATTAAAGAATAATGAATCCATTAAAGAATTAGTTGGTCCGCGAACTGTCTTATTGCATCTGCCTACCACTAAGACTCGCTGGATCTATCTTGCTTGCCCATGACCAACCACAAAATTATAAAGGTTATATTATTTGGTGCATATTAAATACCGATCCGGACACGAAGATGTGATGAGTGACATCCAAACAAAATCGGACGCACAAACTAGTGCTATTCAATGTATTTTATATAAATAATTTTATCTACTGCGTGTTTAAAAATCACATATTTTTTATTTCATCGTAAGAAGTTCATTCTTTTTTGGTACCTCTGATTTTGAAATGAAAAATTAAATCAAGTAAATATTCTTTTATTTTTACATAAGGTTTATATTTTTTTATTATCATATTTAAATTTTATTTATTTCATTGACAAATATGGATAATTTTGAAATAAATATTAGGTAAATCCAACTACTGTTAACAAATACAAAAAAGCGCCCATAAACATACAGACGACATTCATATTGTACATTACGTTAGATCAAAGACAATCAATTCTATCCATAAAAAATTAAAACATGTAACACATCTGTACCGTCTTTATTCTTCGTAACCCACTCGCACGACTACATAAGCAACGTTAACGTAGGTCAGTATGTTTCTACTCGATCCGCTAAAATATTGTTATGTTTTTGTACGATTTCGTTGTCTTCAGCATTAATATAATACTGAAATACTACACTACAGTGTCGTTTACGTTTTAAGAAATTATTATTATTTCGCTTATGTTGTTTGAAGTCATTGAACTTTTCCATTGTAAGAAGTGACTCCGGCTCGGCGGATATCATGTTGCTTGAAAAACTGCATTTAATGGTATATTGTTCAGTCAAATAATACGTATTTGTGACATAAAACAACAAACAAATATGTACATTAGTAAATAGATATTTCCAGGGCAATAGGCTTACTCCTATTCCATGGAATATGTAACAGTGTACTACACTCCTCTGCCTACCCCTTCGGTGAATTAGGTGTGATGTTATGTCTACTTTCATGCTTATAAATCCTTAATAATTACCCTATGAGGAAGTTTGTTAAGCCCTTGACAAGTAAATCGCCAATAAAAGACAATATTGTGTATCGTCATCATCATCAGCCTGCTCCCGTGCCCTGCTGGACATCGGCCTCTCTAATAGCACGTCACTGAGCTCATATTATAATTTACATAAAATATATATTTTTCGCACACATTTTATCAAAAATGTAATGCAGATTATATGTACATAACATCAGATACGTAACATCTCGCGTGTAATTTCCGTAGGGGCAGGCAGAGGACAATAGTACACTCCCACGATTCAACTGTTACGTTTAAGTTCCATGAAATAAATGGCGAGCCTATTGCTGTACACAGAACACAGATCCAGATTCAGAGTCACTATTACAAATTCTAAATTAGAAAAATTCAATAGTAGGTACCCGACTCGGGATTTGAACCTGGGACCTCCCTATCGGCAGACGCGCTTGCACTCGACCAATGAGGCAGTCAAATTATAAATATGTGAATTATAAAGAAATGTATTGAAGCGTAACGAGGAATGTAGATCATTCAGCCCTTAGAAATTATCTTCGGCAAAATTTCGGTAATTGTTACATGAAAAAAGTCTCTAAAAAGTCTACTCTGCTATAATATTTTACTGGCATGAGTAACAACGAAAATAGAGTATTCAGCCCGTTGCCTCTACTATTAACCATGTTTATATTAAGAAGTCTCGGTAGAGGTCTACTCTGTAACAACTCACCAGATGTATATTTTTACTGGCATAGGTGAGAGTAACAAAGAATTTAGAATATTCAGCCTGTTGCCTGTTAACAATTTATATATAAAAAAGTATCTAGAGAAATCTACTCCACAATAATCTACACAGATGTATCTGTTATTCGCATAGATCGAAGGATTACAGAATATACAGTCTTCAGCCGTTGCCCATTGTCTCTACTGTTGATAATTTTATATACAAAAATCTCTGTAGAGCTTTACTCTGTAATAACTCACACACACACATCTCTTTATTGGCGTAGGTCAGTGCCGGTCGCTCCGTGTAATATGCTTTTTATATCACGAATACTCTCTTGAAACATTAGCGTCATGATGGAGAGGAATGTATGTATGTATCCAGAATTTTCTTTACATGTAACAAAAAAAAATAACATCGCGCCTGTGATTCCGCAAGGTAGGCGTGGAGTGTGGTACACCCCCAGTAGTACCGGAGTTCTTTGTATGTAATAAATATATATTAGCCAGCGTGGTAGACTACATCCGGCGGCCTTACATCTAGGAGAATATCCGAGTTCAGCAGCGGAATGATAATAGGGTCGAAAAAATCCAAAATTTATTTCCGCAAACTATTTTAGTTATGCTGAGTACAGCATTCCCGTCACAACTGCGATGCAGCTACGTTTGCGTTGTTATTGATTTATGTGAGTGTAAAACTGAATACTTTGTAAATTATATAAATATGAAGTGCTATTAGTATTTACAAACCTGTTCGTTCGGAGATTACAGATGTTACTTTTTCTACTGCTGTACCGTCATGCTACGAGTAGGTGTTTACAGTGTGTGCACGGAGCACCGATCACAGAGTCACAGACCAAACATCACTAACCTCGCAGATACGAACTTCTTTTATTTTCACCACTCTCTTCATATTATCATTGAGATTTTATTATTTTGAAAGGTGCTGTTTTTTCCCAAGGTATGAGACGGACGCGTACTTTTCTATTAAGGTACGTGCAATAAATTTAGCATACAAATATGACTACCACACGAATAGATGATTATATGAAAAGATTATAATAACAATTAAAAATAATTATGATCGACCCATTTATCATTCCACTGTTGTAATATGGGTCTCCTCTCATAATGACACGGTTAGAGCTATAGTCTGCCACGATGGCCAAGTGCGAGTTGGAAGACTCCACACACACTCTTTTTATAAATTTTAAGGTATGCAGATGTTTTCTCACAATGTTTTCCTTCACCGTTAGCAAGTGAGGCGTAAAGGAGGGGCGTGCCATAGATTTGAACGTAGCACCCCCAGAATGAGAGGTTGAATTCTTAACCACTAGGCTATGACTGCTTTTTCTTAATCTCTAGGCTATCGCTGCCTAATAATTTATTTCATTAATTCTTAATATGAAATTATTTCATAGATGAGTGTTACAATGTGTCACGATCATTAATACCTACCTATTTCAACTTGCCGTCATTTCTTCCTAACGAAATTATAAATTATTTTAATTAGTATATTTGCCTCGTTGGTCGGGTGGTAGCAAATGCGACTGCTGATCGGGAGGTCCTGAGTTCAAATGCCAGGTCGGGTACTATTGGATTTTTCTAATTTAAAATTTTTAGTAGTGACACAGAGTTTGGATCTGTGTCCAGTGCATTGCAATAGACTTATCGCCTATTCTATGGGACGTAAAAGTAACTGGTGAAACGTGCGAGTCTACTACCTCTTCGGGGATTATAGACGTGAAGTTACGTTTTTTTACATTAGGTGAGATAATTTACTTTTTAATTATTCCATTGTAGGCAATGTTATAGGTTCATTAAAATTTTGGAAATATTTACCCTGTATTCTTTTAACCGTTTTACACATTTCGCCTTCAAGGTGCCGTCAAGGTTACAATTTGAACCGTTGGTTCAATCCGTTGGTTCAATCCGTTCTAATCAATAAATAAATAAATAAATTGAAATTATGAAACGAATAAATCGAATTTTATTATTTTATTCATATTTGTTCGATTTTCGAACACGAGCGAACTAGTTACCATTAATTGGTTACAACAAAAACTACTATTGGCTGGTACATAAAGTTCTTTTAAATCGACCATATCTCTTAAATTACAGGTGTAATCATCAATTACATACTTTAATTGCAAACAATTCATTAATATTCAACACAATCCCATACGCACTTCGGTACTATTCGCACAATTAAAAAATGTTACTTGTACCTACAATTTATTTTTATACCCCCTCCCCCATCACGGCCATTTCAAAGGTCACAACTCTGTACAACGAGCATTGAAAACTCAACTTTAATTGAATCATGATAGAGTTTAAATTAGATAAATTAAAGATGAAGAGATGGTACTTTTGTAGGAGGAGGCTTTAAAGGAAGTCCATACTCGGCCCGTGGGCGTCAGATCGAGATTGTGTTATCTTAACAACTATCAGAACTAGACGGCTCTGTCTGCGTCTCGCTCGCACGCTGTATTAGAATCAATCTGGCGCATTCCAGCGGCACGCGGCCTGTGAGAAGTTATTAAGACCCCACTATGACTAACATATTTTCCACATTTAATTTAAAAAAGATATTATTGTATGGCAATAGGCTCATCATCTATTCCTCTGTGGGACGTAATCGTAACTAGTGGAACGTGGAAGTGTTCTATGTATATTCCTGTGTATATCCCTTCGGGGAATACAGGCGTGAATTTACGTTTCAATATTCTGACAGTTAAAAAGAAATTGTAATAAAATATAATAAAAATTACAAAGGACAGCTTTTACACAGGAATCTAAAAGAAAATTATTCTTTTTATGAATGTGGGTAGGTGTGGATATTTTACAGATATGCTCAAATTTAAATCTATGTAATATTAAAAATGCAATCTTGTGAACACTCGTAAATGGGTTTGACTCCATATTGACATTCCTTTCTTCCTACAGTATGTCAATTTTATTCATTTTTGCCATAAAACATAATCCATACCATCTTATGTAGCTTAGCAACAAACAATAGGAGAAATACACTTCCCATTCGGTTCTAACTACCCCGTAACGGATCCAATCGATGGTATAATAGCATTAATACCACACGAAGCATGGTATACATATGAAAACGAACTAACAATTATTATATAAAACGCATATATTTACACAAATGACTTTTAAGGAACCACCTACATTCACACACTAATCATTCCATCACACACGACGCTGATAAACGATAGAATACACTGCCCAAGGCTCTTGATAAGGTAGTGAGCTGGCAAACATGTTTCCATATAAACATAGAAAAAGGTTACATTTAATGCGGCTCGACAGACAGATTACATGTATACATATACGTCAGTACTTACGTCAGTTTGTTACTAATGTTCGTGTTGGATTTGATACATTCAATGGATACGTTAATACTCTACGTTCTAAGTGTAGTAAATAATTTGTCTCTGTTACGGTGTACGATTTTGAAGGGACGCGAGTGGGGGGGCTGATTCAATATGTTTTGTTTTTTTTTTTTATTTCGGTACTCCTCTTTAGAAGACTTAGGAACGCAACTACCGATGACTCTTATATCAAACTAACAATACACTGATTATCCCCTGACTTCTACTGGATTTCCATTTGCTATGTGTAAGAAGTAATGTGGAGAACACAAAGTGTGATTGTTCTGTTATTGTTATTGCATTTTTTAAACAAAGTCCTTTATGGAGGCGGGCGTTACTCATCACAGTTCTTTTTATACCCGCCCTTGGACTTAAAGGTTAGTCGTAAACATTGAAAGAATTATCTGTAGCACACTGTTTTCTCTGTTTTTAAATGTTATTTCTTTCACGTACGTGATATAAACAAATGTTTACCTATATTTGTTAAAAATCTCAAGCATTTCCAGGCAGAAGAGGTCCACGCAAAATATTACAATGAAGGTCTTGTGACAGATATAGTATTGTGGAATTATAATAACCAAAAAGCATATTTAAAGTAGGTATACATACATATTTCCGTCTCTTTCGTTATCATCCACTTCTTAAGCCCGACTGCTAAGCCAGGAGTCCAGCATCTGATTCCCGATCATTTTGGTTGTGTCTGGCACTCAAATTTTTCATGTATGTACTTTGAGATGTACGTATATTATCTCAGCTGGTTATCACACAACATCATCATCATCATCAGCCTATCTCAGTCACAAAAGAATATCTGCTTATCATCTTAGATGACCTTCAAACAGGCTTCAGGAAGTTTCGCTCGCTAGCCAAACGTCACACATACCACGATAATTAAACTCTATACGATCAATTTCTGTTAATACAAAGTCAAAATCAACCCCCGTATCAGTCAAGTTTTAATTAACACTTTTCCCCCCTTTTTATGCGAAATTACACACCACCAAGGAAGTGATAACGTGTTAATTGTCACTTTGACACCTGCTGGTATATTTTTAATCGGTTGACAAACGTCACGCGCTGACGTGTGGGAACGCGCACTTGGGTTGACTTTGGGAACGTGATATTCACGCCGCTGTTATGTGGCTAAATGTAATTTATGATTAGATATATATTTGAAACAAAAGCATTTAATAGAAAATTACACTATACATTTTGACACTTTTTTCTTCTCCATTAACCCTTTTATCGTTCCCTTGGTTAATATGGGTCTCCTCAGACAATGAAAAAGCTAACATCTTAAAAATGTGCGTAAATTTCTAAGTGAAAAGTGCGCTACAGGTATTCGAATCCCTACCACACGGATTGAGAAACTAATATCGGGACCACTGGGATATTTTGTTGCTATTATTACATATAACATATGCATCACCTTCAGATAATAAGTAGGTAATACAAAAATATAATGAATACTTTTAGTGTTCACTAACAAACAGAAAAAAAATGCACATTTTTAGCTTATTAAAAACGAAACAAAAATATGACACATTTTAAATTTAACAACATCACGAAGAAAAATATGTTCACTTTTCTGCAAATTTAGCAATATTAAATCATTAAACAAAAACTAAGAAAGAAAGAAGGCTTAATACATGAATGGAACAATTAAGCATTTTATTTAGCGATATAAAGCACGTCACGACGGACCCCGACGCGTGCCGGCGGTTGTACCGTTGATTTATTGCAGAAGATTATGACATAATAAAAATAAAGATACCGAGAACGAGAGGCGATGATAAAAACTGTGTCATCGCAGTATAAAAATAAACAGCGACCCGCAAAGAACTGAGTCAAGTTCGCGATCTTTATTTCTCTTCATTTTTATTTTTAAAAACATCTTGCTGTATTATCAATCAATTAAATTGCGACCATGAGTTCATTGTTGGCATTTTTATGTGAATAAATGAACAAAATGTGTTTACACCCTCATTTTATTATCTTTATTTTGAATTTACATTTGTTGTTTTTCTTTATTTAATCGCTAAAAGATCATATACTTGCTTAAAAAATACTTCCTAATTATGGTTTTTAGAACGTGTGTTTTAAAATGTATTTATTTAGAGATTTCTTAAGCAAAGTTTGCATCAAGCGGAGAAAGCACTTCACAGCGTAATACGTTTAACAATACAATGATTGTATCCGCTTAACAGTTTTCCGATGAGGACTTTGAAAACGCTAGAAAGTGCTTAACATCAGCGCAAACAAGAAGTGTTTTATATATGATAGATTGACTGGGGTTTTATAATGCAAACAGGCCTGTTTCCGTCAGCGATACTGTTCATTACCTCTGCACGTCATACAGACAAAGCCTTTTACACGTATATAAAAATAACTTAATAGTCCAATGTCGCTTAAAACTTTTAAGTAAGAATTATGTCTTCTCTAGTACAAATTACGGCGCATACATATTTCACTGTTTTTTGCGTAAACGTTCAATTTTTATGACGCTAATTACTCCTTGAGGGATGTCCGAATTGTGGCCGTCACGTTGGCAGAACCGGCTGTGTATATTTTAGCGAAAACTAAATTAACCATAGCAGATTTTTAAATGAGTGACACAAAAAATGTATTTTGTTTATATATGTATTATCTTGAAATTAACAGATATTTAAAAGACTTTTATCACCCGGTACATTTTACTTTTTCAGGATTTCAAATCTCAATCTAATCAGCAAGTTGGAACGTACTTTTATGTTTCTGTGTTTAGATAACAACTTTATTCAAATATTTTACTTGTATAGACGATATACTTCGCTTATAATATATTCCTTTTAATGACACATCCAATGTTCTACTAACAATGAAAGTAGTAGGAGAAAGAAAGGTACGAATATTTATATTTCAAGCCAAGGGCAGGGCGCAACGGCACTCATTAGGGTAGGCCTATGTCAAACAGTAGACTGAGATTGGCTATAACAGACTAACTGATATTTACATTTTTAAATTTTCATACTCCATTTGAGTGACCTGCCGCCCCAACGCACGCGATTCATTCTAATTCCCGGTCTCGTACCGGTTGTAAGACGCTTTGCGAAACAACTCAGTAACTGGAGCCCTTGATTCGACTTGTTAAAATAAAACGGGAAATAAGTTCATATATAAATTGAGACTGCTTTATGCACTTTTATAGTGCATTAGATCCCTGGTGTGAAGATATGTATGTAAGAGAATAACTGCTTAAGATTTCCTTGTTCTAAACCAACTAGAATATACATAATGATATAGATAGGTCTACTCAACCGGTCACTTTTTAATGGACGTGTGTTTATGATTTGACTTCAGTAAGTTACAGTACAGAAGTTCAAGTTGTCTACGTTCAGAAGTGTACGTTCTAAGGTTTGATAGCTGTCAAAAAGTAATTTGATAATTGACATATTAGTAATAATTATTCTGCTCGATTTTATTGTTGTATTGATGAACACGAGTCTCCTTACGGAATAAGAAGTCATATTCTGCCATTTCGGTCATAAACAATTTGATACAGTACAATACCTTAGAGAATATTATGGAGAATCATAGGATGTGTAGGTTTTCTCAAGACGTTCTCCGTTACAGTTGTAGTAGATGGTGTTCTATTTAGAGAACGTAATATGTACATATAAAATGAATTGTACCTGGTTTAATTTTATTTGCAATTTGAACAACGATTTGAACAAAACAAATAAATATTTAGTAATGAATGGTAAAATTAATTTCGGTTCACCTACACAAATACTATCCTAGACAAATACTCATGGTTCTATTATACATTCATTACACATACACTTATTTATATGTATTGAAGGCAGATGTGTATCGCTGGGGTAGTGGCTACTATGAGACTTACAACTCGAATTTTCTAATAATTTCATGAAAATTTATAAATGTCTCGAAAAGTCCTTTAACATTCACGAACACTTCCCAACGTTACTACATTTACAACTAGACAACTTTCAAAATATTTAAACTGTAAACGCGCACAAAATACATTAAGTCACTAATTAACAGCATAAGAAAGTCGACTCAACAGAACATTACCGTTACTAACCGATGTACAGTATCTCACGACACCAACCGGGAACTGAACCCGAGACCCCGCATCATATCGTATCAAAACCATAAATTCTTTGCAATTTCTTCGTTGCGTGATCGAAACGTCTAGTTCCACTTTCTAACACGCGTGGAAGGGATACACTTGCGAGCAGCTAAAAGTATATTTACTCTGCAAGTTGTCTTAATTCATGTATGAAAAGTATTTATATAGGAAACTGCATAAATTTTTCTTATTAAGTGCATTAATACTCACCGATGGTCGTAAAACACGTGGTAAAATATAACGAGATGTGCCAATTGATTGTTTAACTCAGCGAATCAGGGAACGTGTGACATTATCTATTCAATATTATAAACATTTCTCCATAAACAGTGAGTATTAAATATCAAATAGCTCGCCTGTTCGTTGCTGTGACAACTTAAAATATATTTGATTTAATTCGTAGCTCACTTAAACAAATTCTATTCGCAGAGTTTATGTTGGCGGATCATGATTAATATTTGTACTGTTTGTTGGGCGCGGTGGAGAACTCATAGGGAAATAATGATTAAAAAATTTGGTAGTAGAAATGCTGTTCGTACTGATATAAAATTTTGACAGTTGTCAGTTTTTAAATATCATTACCCTATTATTTTATAGAAAGAGGTGTGAGGTTAAAAATGGCCCTAAGCCATCTTTTTAACAGGACACCCTTGTCTAATAGCGGACATATGCCACGTTTGATGATGGTTGTAATGACAAAGAT
>DWMG01004904.1:0-10579 GCA_018244855.1 Elbella merops | reverse complement strand
CAGTACGAGGTCCTTCCTCATGAGCTCCCGGCGTTTGCAGCACGCAGTCTCCGCCGGGACCTCGCTGTAAACGCTGGGAGCTCATGAGGAAGGACCTCGTACAGGTCCGAAATTAGTCGGGCCATCCCGAAAAACGCATGTTATTTTAGCCGGTACATTTATAATCATGTGTATAAATACTCACAAAACATGTACGTACTAGTAAAGTTGTATTAATTTGTCCATTTGTTATTAAGTATAGAATTATTACATTTAGTAAACATTAGCGGCAATTACATATTTGTGTATTGCGGAAGTTGTAAATGGCCGCTTGAATGTACACAAGTTCAAAACAGGAATTAGTTACAAGCTCAGATTTCCAATTAGCAGTGACGTGGGGTATGACTTAAGTATAAACATGTAGGTGGGGGCCGGTTAGGAAGGAACCTTGGACATAAAAAAGTACCTGTTTTGTTAAGCAGGAAAACCATATTGAGTAAATGGAAATACAAAAAAAATAATTATGGTTCAAATAAAGTATTCTCGTCTTTTCCTCATGAATTGGCTACGATGTTAATCGTTTAATATCTCCGACTCAGTCACGATCTCATCGAGATTAAAAATAGACTGTGCAACTATTTTGTAAGTATGGAATCTAAGAACGAAATGCGTATAAATTCGTTGTAGAACAGAGGTTGGAGGAAAATCGATATAGGTTGTTGTAACGAGTCGAGCTGTAGGCAGACTTCTGCGTGCAAATAAAATAATATTTAATTTCGTTGTAAAATTTAAAACACAACTTAATTAGCGTTTACAATCTCTTGTGGAGACAAATATGGGCGTTAAACATCAGAGGTGCTCATTAAATTCTATTTGTTTCTTTCACGATGAGATTTCCAATCTCGTTGATGTGAGTAAAAAATGAAATAACTAATAGTTATGAAATACTCGTCATATAACAAGTTAAAACAAGTGGTAAATATAGGTGAATATGAAGATATAGCTTTAGTTGAATTGTAACATTTAACAGGAAAGACATTGACCACAAAGTGGGTACGTGGTACAAGACATTACGGGTACATTTCGTAGGAAAATGTACCCGTTCCCATGCAGTTAGGCATTTATGTTCAAGCCACAATATATTCAATTATCCAAAAGCTTAGAGAGTTTGATTACTCTTATAAGTACATGTCACAGAGGAGCTTTTAATTTCGTGGAATAGAAGTTCTACAAACTTAGTATAAGAAAAGGAAAACTGGAAGAAAATTAATGTTATTGGAATGACAATCGTGTATAACGACCAGATTATGCGGCGCTTCGGCAGAATTGACCATGGTCCGAAAACTATCGTGTTGTCTATTTATTTAAAAAAAACGTTATACCTTTCTTTTTTCCAGTTCATTGCAGAAGTTCCTTTAATGCCAAAATTATTCGGACAATAACCGTTAGCCATAAACAACACCGAAGTCACGCCACAAAAACTGCGAAAGTTCAATAGACGCTAGCAACCTAGAAATAGCTTCGGCGTCGGATTCAAATTATCACATCCTCAATTTCGAGATTTTGGCTTTTATGCAGGTGATTCATATAATTTCTCTTTTCCTATTTCTGAACTGGCCAAGTGGAGGGGCACGTCCAGCAGTTATATCGACAAGTTAAAAAGTTCAACGCACTCCACATTCGTAGTTTCTATGAATCAATAGTCACAACCGCCTAGCGACGTGTTAATGTGCTACAGACGAACACGACATGGGATTTGTTTGACCAATTCAAAATAGCTCAGAACCGTTAACGTTTTGTCCAAATTGGACTATTTCATTAGCTTTTATTTTACAAAGAGTTACAAAATAAATTTATGCATACATTTTCAATATCTCTTTCTTTATATTATGTTAATTTAAAAAATTGTGGGAAATATAAACATAAACGAGAAACGGCATACTCTGATGTTCAGGCATGTAAAAAGAGTGGCCGATTAAAAAAACCACATAATAGAATATTAATGAAGGCAGGTGTCGAATTAGACGAAAACTTACCTATCTTATCAAATACATACACCAAATATTAGCTAATGGATGGCCGGCGAATCCGGCTGCGTGCATGAAGGTAGTGATGAATGTAGAGAAATCACTTCATGTTTGTACGGATACCAGGCACTCGCTTCTCTCGGCCGATCCAACATAGGACCTAGACTTAATAATATTGTATTACTTTATTTTATATAACGTCACTTATGTATTTAAACTGACATACCTAACTATTGAAAATAATGCAATGTTACAAGCTAAGCACCACTACAGCTATCAGTGACGACGACATGCAGAAAATGACTGACTCGTTCGACGAGTGCTTGCAAGCACGACTGCTGATCGAGTCGTTCTGGATTCGATTCTCGGGTCGGGTCCTATTGGATTTTTCTAACGAAAAATTTCAGTAGCAATTTCTAGTAGTGGCTCGGAGTTTGTTTCTGTGACCGGTGTACAGTAATAGGCACGTCACCTATTTGCTTATCCCTTAGGGGATTATAGACGACGTTATGTCAAGTTTGTACGACAATCAATCCACCATTAAAGTATATTAAGAAACATTTCTCGAAGCTTTGTATAATTGTATGAGAAAAAGACTGGATGAATGTTTGGTTTTTGATAAAATATTGTAATCTTTTGCAAATCGATTTATTGGAGCATGAAGGCCCATTCACACAAGCGATTCACAAACTTCAGCATGTCAAGAACATGAAACTTTAAAATTCTTGGAAGCCTTGACGAAACCGAGAAATTCACATAGATAGTAATGTTAGGTACGTCCAAACAGCCATTAAACAGTTTTGCGAGAAACATGATGTCCAGCAAAAACCTTCGATCTATTAATGATTGCATATAAAAAGAGCCAGTCCTAGTCATTCATATCTGCACGGAGTAATGATTTTTGCCAAATTACATGAATGACATGTGCCGCAGGAATCGTTTCAAAAGCCTTCGGACAGATGTCATCAATGTGATTGATTGT
The DNA here is from genome assembly GCA_018244855.1 of Elbella merops. NCBI lineage: Eukaryota > Metazoa > Arthropoda > Insecta > Lepidoptera > Hesperiidae > Elbella > Elbella merops. Next base: position 7,591 of record DWMG01004904.1, on the reverse strand, counting down.
CTCACATCAGTTAAAATATAAAATTTCACATGGTTTCATATCAATTAAAATGGCATAATGAATTCTGAAATAAAAATAATATAGATTTTAAACGTGTGTACATTAGCTAAAGCGTTATTACCATAATTATCCTATCTTCGTTTCCCTGCATTCAAGTGGTTACGAAACTAAATTGATGGAAGTGATCACTTATCTGTATTCTATCCATTTTTCAATATGGCCTATATACGTGTTCGCCCACACAGCACCAATTCGGGAGTTGCATCGGGGTCTCAGTGCGCTGACGCGGGTTATTTCGGTCTCATGACTACCGAGAGATGACGGGGCGCCACATGAGATCACCAATTCTCATTATTGGCCAAATGGAGATATGTATTTGGTCAGCTTCATAACAAACAAGAGGCGGACCACATATTTCAATATAAGCGTAACACATTCATGTGTTGGTCATCTTTATTTCTAAACTAGCTGTGCCCGCGACTTCGTACGGGCTAACCTAATCTAACCTAACATAACCTAACCTAACCTGACTTGATTGACATAAATTGACATAACTTCTTTATTTGTTAACCCTTAAAACTGCATTTAAATCGGATAAGCCGACTCTGAGATTAGCGTGCACAAACATACGGACAAACATATTCATGGGCGACGGCAGTCACTTACCATCAGGCGACCCGTTTGATCGTTTGCCCCCTATTCTATAAAAAAAAAAACAGGCAAAATGAACAAATATTGTTTTGGGTTCTCTTGCGTATATAAAGGCCGCCCATTATGAGTTTTTAAATATATTTGCCTTGTACAGACAGCGAACAGTTACAGTTTTATTATATGTATCGAAAAAACTAAAGGTATGTAGATGAACAGTAAAGGTTCGCTGCTATCACGGTCCTAAAAACAAACATTAATTGGAAAGTGTGTTGTATGCATACGTAAGTGAGCTTAGTATTTATTAGACAAGAGTTTTATAGGTGTTGTAACAAGTTGTCTAACCTTCCGTATCCCGATTTTAAATTCTGTACGTTACTATTGAAATATAGATGTTTCAAATATATAAAAAAGTTCGACATTTAATATTAAATAATGCTACTGTTTTTAAACAAGCTACTTAAACTATATTTGTTTGTTCAAATTGTTCGCAATTTGCCTAGTATAACAGTCAGACAATAAAACATGATGAAGTTATGGGCCCTGACCTAACAGCCAACCCGTGACCAACAGTAGAACCATAAAAGGGTCAGAAAAGGTATTAAGTCATGTGTTTTGTATATTAAACGTCATTAATTCTGAATCATTCTAGACGAATTGAGTATCTGTTTGCAGTAAACAAAAATTCTGGTAAACGGACATTCGTCACGGAAATAAACTGATAGACATAAAAGTACACTTGCCAACTATAGCTATAACTTGATCTATAATAAATAGTAAGATAAATCCGTAGTATATAATAGTACAATTCTTATTTAATTTGTCAGGGTGCAAACTAACTAATATGCACATTGTCTCATGCATTTTAATGCGGTTCATAACTATTCTCTCATAGATAACTGCCAATAGAATGATTGTAACACTAGAAAAACAATTTTATTCATAAAATGACTCGTACTACACGCCCTATAAGTTTGTACAGACCGAAGCCGGACACACTGTATAATTTAAGCCATAAACTAAAGTTGATTCATGTTTCACATTTTTATGTATTGGTTCACTGATATATCGCAATTTCAATATAATGTTAGTATACATATGTATTTAGTATTGTAACCTGCAATAAATATATCTATTAGCTGTTATAGCATTTTATTTATACCTTGTTAAGATTTCAAGAGCTATTAAAATGTTAATTGAAACGTTAATCAGTATTGGTAGTGGTCAGTCATAGATGACCTCTAGCAGGTAGATGAAGATTTATATTTCGGAAGCCATGTTTGAGTCCATTGTTGTGGTTAATTCATAACCTTTGATATGTTGATGATGGTCCAAAAACTATTCTGACAAGTTACTTCTATCTCTAATCAACATTGATTTGTGTGGAAGACAGCAGAAACATTTATTCGATAGCGAAATATTTATGTAATATATTACAGCAAGAGTTCGTTTAAACATTACCGTTTCAAATATTTTTGAAGTTCTGTACCATGTGGGTTTTATAATAAATCATTTTCATATACGATTTAAGAACTTCGTCAATATTCAATTGATTTTAATGACCGACTTCGAAACTAAAATTAGTAGCTACATATTGGAAAACTAACACTTCAAAGAGGTTTCATGAATTATTAAAAATTAAGCTCCATTAATATTATCATCAAATTCATATAATCTCCATTAATATTATTATCAAATACAGTACCTGAAAGGTGTTTGAGGAGGTCATAGTGTAATGTGCGATAAATTTTATACAATTTAGAAATTTTCTATCGAACTTCAATGACATACTCGAGGTTGTTGGCGAGGAAAGGAACACGATAAATGCATGTTTTATAGTGGCACAAGGATTTTTACAATACGTTACTATAAATACTATCAAGGAAACTACTAATTGAAGATAAAAGTAAAAGTACTTTTATACGTTTGTGAATTTTTAAGAGAAATTCCTACTTCGCGAGTGTTGTAGGTTGAGGCCCTCCCATTCTGTGAGACCTGAGACCATCAGATAAAACGATAAAAGAGTTGATGATGAATCTATGGTGATATTTTTAATTAAACAAAAACACATTTGATTTTATTTTTAAAAAGTACCTTGTATATTTAATTTGTCAGAGTAACCAGCACCATAATGAAACATAAGTTTATAAATTATATTAATAAGTTTATAATTATTATTATAATTGAATTCCTATATTTATTGGCCATCGGTTTTTTAATTGCATCGCAATAGTGTGCAATTAAATGTGTAATAAAATTATATTATAAGTGGAACTTATAATTCATTTGTAAAAGCTGGAAGCGTGGAAGTTTTTCATGTGATAGTTAAAGCAAAATGCAGGCTGTTTAAGATTTCGCTTTATAAATACTTATATACATATAGCAGACAACAAGAACGGCATATTCAATACATATAAATATTTATTAAATTTAATGCATAATTGGTATCACGTATTGGTGTCGTATTAATGGCCGTTCTATTTTTACGTCTACTTTAAATTTACGTATTTTGTTTACGGAATGTCCAAAAATATAGACCGTCGTGACGCGTGGCGAAGTTATTCACTGGCAATTGCGGATGTCTATCGCGACGTCAGCCAATGTAAACTGTTTTAAAACTTTATTTATTACTTCAAATAATTAAAAGACCTCTAGTTTATATCAACTACCTACTACCATCTATGAATTTATCTAGTAGGTACGTAATGAAATCGGTCCAGTGCCTGGTCATCAAATATAACCAATTATTTAAGTGATATTCAGTAAAATACCAGGCATATTTTTACAGAATTTAAATTGAGTCACTGCAAGTTCCAGTATTATTAATATTCTTTGTACACTTAATACATTTAATTCATCGGCGGCCATCTTTTCATAGCCAAGACAATTTGTTAAAATTTCATAAACTTTTTGTTTTTGCTTGTTATATATTGTAAAATAAATAGGTATTTTTGTAAAAACAATGCGTGTGTCATATTGCTTCGTATGCAACACATTGACCGAGTTATGCGACTGAGTCATGTCGGAGAACGCAAGAAAAACGCACATTTCCATGCCAGGCGGCCGCCATTCAATGGGTCGCGGATAATTTTTATTCATTCACGCAACTCCCGACATGTATCTAAACATGGCGTGGTTTCAATTACAACTTATGCAAGTCTTCCAGCTGAATGTTAGATTTATTGTGATGTGACTGCAAAATGAAAAGTATAGTATTGAGTAAGGTTGTAGGCAAAATAACAATAATTGCTTATTATGTCTTGTTTGAAAATGTTACTGTGTCAATTGTTATTTCTTAAAAAAAAACAATTTGTGGCGTTGCCGTTCTTATTCTGCTAGCCGATCTATGTCTACTAAGTGCATTATTATACAGGATTGCTGATAATTATTAATTTTAACTTATCCTAATTCCTAATTCATGATAATATATGTTGTTTTTCAACAATTTACTTAAACGGCGTTTTGTTATTACACTAGTTATTCACCGCGGCATTGCTTGCGTGGAAACTTAAATAACTACTATAAAAAAAATATCTACTATACTACAATTTATCACCTCGTATTTTACTTTTTCAGTAGTTAAATCACCAAAAAATATATAGCCTGTATATATACTCGTATTTCGGTATTTTCCCTCGAATATTAATTACTTTTGCACTCTACGTAGTACCCGTGGCTTGGCTTAGATTGTTAGTTATTACTGCACTAAATTTATTAAAAAAAAACATTAGATTTAGCGTTATGATTAAATAAAGAAGTGCAAAAAATTCTACAACTATTTTTTCAGCTTTGTATAATTCACAAACAACAAAACTCCTATAAAAAATATATAAATAAATTATCTTCAGATTTTGTATTTGGTACGACTTTATTAAAAGCATATATGATATAAAATGCACACGAAATCAAATTGGATTAACGTGCAGTTTACAAATTTGTGCAGGCAGTGACCTAGCAATGACCTATTGCTGCTCGACGCACTCTATAAGGCTTAAAAGCGTTGCAAGGTTCTTGAGACACATGTTCCTAGCGCGGCACAACGTCGCGGCGGGAGCCGTTAGCAGGAAGGACTCTGTACACATGGCGCGAGATGATAACACTAATGAATTTTCATTTGTCATCAAGTAAATGGTATCCATTCCTTTATGAGGCGATTGTTAAACGTTATCAGGGCCTACGGCTGCCTTAAATGGTAGGTAATATGTCGAAGCGTACTTGTTCCGAGGTCGGCGACGCGACAGCTCGGCGCTGGTCGCCTGAACAGTGCCATTAAAATGTTATTGCGACATGACGACTTATTGTCGAGGTCTGCGGACATCTGGGCGCTGTTTAAGGTGTTCTTTCTCAATTTGTGGTCACGACATCTGGCCACTGAAGCCCCCATTGTGCGGCTGAATAAATATGGCATGTAGAGTTACGTGATGAACGAGAACGAATGAGTATTAATATCTAATAAGTACCTTAGCTTGATAATTGCTGGCTATTTGAATGGGTATAGGGCAATCAGTCAGATAACGAATTTAATAAATTTAGGAGCATTAGTTTTTAATGACGGTACAATACAATATGGTACCGCTAATGTAGGAATTTTTCCTGTAGCATAATTATGAGATATTTTATTATTATTTAATAATTTAATTTTCATTAATAAAGTGTTAATATTAATAACTTTTAGTGATTAATTTCCTGAATGTCAAAAGTTGGACCGATAACTGGATAACAGCAGCCTATTTTTAATCAGCACTTTTTTGCAATTACATAAGTATTTGAAATCGGCAAAGCAAAGTAGAAGCTGACTTACAAAACCATTTCTGTGTTTAATTTATTACAAACTGAACGTCTTTTAAAATGACTTAAACTAACTGGACCTATTGACAGTAAAAGTCCTATTGCTTAAGTGGTGTTAGAGGTTGGTAGCAGAACTTCATTAATGGAAGTGGAAGAAGTTGGTTAATGGGCAGCAGCGGAAATTTGGAACTGCTGCTTGCTCATTGGCTCTTCACATAAAAAATACGCTAAATGATTTGTCATATTGTTTCCAGCCTAATAATAGCGTAATCATAATATTAATTACTTTGGATTACCATGTTTAGTCACCTAACAGGTGTGCCCGCGACTTCGTTCGCACGGTAGTCAAGACTTTTTTTAAAATTAAAGTACCCTAAGTTACTCCTTATTACATTAGCTACCTGTCAGTGAAAGTTCCGTCAATATCGGTCCAGCCATTCCAGAGATTAGCCGGAACAAACAGACAAAAATTGTAAAAAACATTATTTTGGTAATGTACCGTGTATACATACATGTTCATTTAGTAAAAAGCGGTTATTTTAATATTACAAACAGACACTCCAATTTTATTTATTTTAGCCACTAATAAGTAGGTATGGTTTTAAATTTCAGTATGTATAGATATAGATGATACGATATAGGTCATTGGTGAAGGTTTATATACAACAGTGAACTGAAACTGGCTGACGGTGATGATGATGAAATTTCCTACCAATCTTGAATAAGACTTCACCAACAGCAGTTGTCATGATCGTTAGTCCGTTAGTTACTATGTCTATGCTTAGCATATATGAAGTTAGTAATAGTCCCTGGATAGGTTTGTGGCCCGGTTGGCAAGGCGTATGTACTATCGAGCCGACAACGGGCCACATGCCCACCTGAGGGGCTTCGCGCCCTTGCACGGTCGTCCCCCTGACGGGCGCCCGCTCCCGCGGGAGCTTGAGGGGTTGGATGATGCCTAGTGCATGGTCGGTGAGTGACGACCAAAGACTATAACACCGTCTAACGACGGAGTGAGATCACCGGGGGGCAGTTGATCCCCTGAGATGGCTCGGGTAAGGAGGGAAACCTAGGGGCCCGTAACCTCGCACCCATGCGGCGAATCCCGCTGCGGCGTACGAACGACTGTAATGTTATGTAGTTAGCAATACTTACCTAATATCTGTTCATCGAGGGCAGTTGCAAGCGCATCACTACTTTTGAAAACTCAGATAGTCGTCTTTATTACATACTATGTTGACAGGGTACCACAGCCTCAAGACCGAAACACAAATATTTGTAGTAACAATGGTTTCATGGTAGATCCTTGGGCGAATCGCCCATTCTGCGTGCTATTACAACCTACGTAGTCTTTTCGGCAGAGCAAATGAAAATATTAAAAGTTGTTTACTGTTATATATACATACTAATATTCTCTACCTGTATACCACATACGTAACGTAACTTCACGCCTGTAAAGAGGTAGGCAGAGGATTGCAGAACACTCCCACGTTTCACCGGCTACGTTTACGTCCCACTATGGAATAGGTGATGAGCCTATTGGCATGCATCGGGCACATATCCAGACTCCGAACCACTACTTGAAAGTTTAAATTAGAAAATTTTGTAGTGGTCGACCCGGGAAAATTTTGTAGTGGTCGCACTTGCAACCAACGCGACCAACGAGGCAGCCATACCACATACTCTATTTGAATCATTTACGGTTTGTGCGTATTTAAACAAGGGTTCTTCTTAGTTACAAATAGAAAGTAGACAAATACGTAAATGTAAAATAGTAGACAAAATATATGAAATCGTAATAGTATGAGTCAGTTTTCAGAAGAGTTCATAATTTATACGGAATTATTATGCTTTAACGATAATATCCTGGATTAGACCAGGGCAGAGCTGTAAGTAGTCTCTATATTCTGCGTAGCGCAACCTACTAATTTCAATCACTAATTATTTGATACTTATGATTACTTTAATTAACAAAAATAATAACGTCAATATTACTAAGATATGTGACATCTTGTCACTGTTATGTTGCAATTGGAAATATGACTAATCACTGGTAAAGTTAAAAAACAAAAATTACCATAGAGATTTATATATTTGTTCCGGATGGAAATCGAACCGACGATTCCCGAGCTCAGCAGTCAGTTTCTCTAATCAT
>DWMG01004903.1:0-10580 GCA_018244855.1 Elbella merops | reverse complement strand
TAGGATTTCTAGTAGTGACTCGGAGTCTGGATCCGTGCCCGGCGTAGGCTCACCACCAGGGATTACAGGCGTAATGTTACGTTTCTTTTTTATTGCTAATATCATAAAGAACGCAAATAACGTTGCTGGTGTCAGCTAATGTATTAAAGATTGTCTTTTTACTTTTTTCACTTGTTATAATTATTAAAATTTGGTACGATTTTCTAATTTCGTACGATGCATTTGTGACATTTTTTCGAACAAAATCAAACATTGCTTTTTTACCTCATCCGAGCGACCGACCGATTTTTGCTTATAGTTAAAACAACTATCGTTAATGTGTTCATTCTTACCAAATAACACACATGTGCCTAAAAACCAAATGTACACACTCGTAGACACAATCTCTAATGCATTAATCTTTGTGATGTCCGCGCTTACTCGTATTTATCAAACGTTTGACCCGATTTCGATTGTGGTGACAATTCCTTACTGAATCATATCGGACGATAACGTACCTAATGCTCTTATCTCGAACGTAACCCTTCAGCCGTTGGTTATAAGATCGATTTTCGATTGTACGCATTTGAACAGTGTTTTTGATTTGACACACTTTGGGTACGTCACGTGAATTTCACCTAATCTCTTTACGTCTAAGTTTTCATGTCACTTTTTTATGTCTGTTAAAGTATTTTAGTGGTACATATTTTCATATGTGGGTGACATAATCTTATGTTTAATAAAATATTGATGTTGATTGTTTTTCCACATATATACTATCTTTTTCTAGATATGTTGAATTCTTTAAGCACGCGTTTATATCTCTTAATATTGATACGAATTTTGTAACCTTTTCATGGAATGCGGTTACCAGTACACTACGACCCAAGTAAAATTGTACCTAGAACTTACCATATACATATATCAAATATATCGGTTCAAAGAATCTTTATTTCTCATAAGACACACATGAGTCGCTTATAATGAGAAAACTTATAGAAAATAGAATATACATATTTCTATCTAAAAATCTAAAAATGACACAGCAAAAGGAAAGGCGGTAAGATACAGGAAAAATATTTGACATTTCGATACGAATTCAATGACTCAACTAAGGTTTCCTAAGCGAGGCTTCCAAAGAAATCGCATTGGCTTTTTCCAATAATGTGGAATATATTTGCATAAAGCGATATGGTCAGATAGGAGACGCGAATCATGTCCAGTATTAGTGTCAATGCCACATTGTTTGTGGTTACGTATCAGTGGACAGCAATCCGATATTACTACGCTAATGTAGTTATTGATGCGGACTTGAGGTGTGATACCTCGTGGAAGTATTTGGAACGAGCGGAGACAGGGTTCTAGTTCTAAGGAATGGTTTTACGATATTAAACTCTTCTCTTTTATGTTTTATCGAACATCGAAAAAGTTGTATTCCATTGCAGCTATGAAACTGAGCTATTGTCTTATATAGTTATAAGTAAGTCTTCTGTTGCTCACGTTGCGTTCTTTGAATTTCTTTTGGTTAGCGGCATTACAATTACGGCTAGTCTAAGCTTTTCACAGTCAAATGTCCCGAGGCTGATCTTTAATTAGATCTGTCAAACCAATCATGGCTGCTTGTCACCAAAAATAAAATCAATCCAATGATTGCAAACATTTCAGAAACATTGGTCACAAACACATCAAATTTCCTATTACGTATGTATACTGCAAAGAAGATTTCTTGAAACGAATTACGGCATTTAACCGCAAAATCAGCAGATAATAAACGTCCATGTTGTGGATAATTCCTAACCGTACAGGACCGTAATGTACTTGCGTCGGAATCACCAACAACTTGTTCTGTGTTAACCAATATATGGGTAATATTTAGCCGCCACTATCCGTTTTATCTGCCAGCAACTTTATAAGAAAACTACCGTGCTACTACGGTCTAAATATCTCTAAAGACCATAAATATTTATCTACGTACTATATCTTTTATCGAAGCATTTTATGGCTACTTTTACCGTGATGTTTATTCAATAATGGTACTCTATTTTATGTTCAAGGTCAGATGGTGTTATCGATTAAAACGCGCTTTGAATTCTGACTTTTTACCATAAAATGAAAAAAACAGTCAGTCGCGCAAACATTTCGATTCTATTTTAGATTGAATCTACAACTCATAGCTTCAAAGTAACGGTAGCGCCGGACATTTTTTTGTGTAAAAAGTAAATATTCGTACGATATTATAATAAATGCTATATTATGTTTATACTTTGATCATGCGTTGTTCGATTATACTTATTTTTTATTTATGATAGTTAAAATTAGGTAAGTATGTTAGTTTTTCTTTTGTTTCATCGTCGTACTCGTTCTCTTCCTTATTTCTAGATGGACATCTGCCTTTTAGTACTTAATAAATTTATTATGGATTATAAGTTTGACTTAGACTTAACTTGTTGTTCAGTATATAAATTCGTTTGATTTCCAACATTATGACTTCCACTTTCTGCCGGTATATTAATCCGTTAAAATGCTTGCAACTTATCGATTCAATTTTTCAATCTAAAGCACGTATCTCCTCAAAACAGGAGGCTAACGCCTTATTTTTCACGATGTCCAAGTGTGGTTTGACAGCCTTCACATACCTTAATGAACATTACAAAGAATATTCATTTGCGCGCCTGTCTTCATGGTTACTTTACCGTAACAAGAGATGAGGTTTAATATTAAAAAGGTATAACACATTATAAAGTTAGCAGTATAAGGATTTGGACCACCGTATCCTCAGAATGTAGAGCAGAATTTCAATTTAGGCAGTTCTTTTGGCCGATAAAGCTGTATTATTTATGACACTAATGCAGTCCGACAGAAATGTAATATATTTATTATAAATTCCTCAGGTGTTTCTAGAGGTAGGTACATATGTATATGTAAGTATAATATTATATAAATACAAGAATGTATGCATACACATGTGTAGGTACATGCTACACACATATTTTTCATATTACGAGTATATACATTTTTATTGCTACATCTATGCAAATGCAGTATTTAATGACCTGTAAACTCTGACACAAGCGCTCACAATGAAAATAAGAATGTATTCATTTTATTACAGCTTATATCTAATGCTGAGGTTTATTTTAAATAGCATAACATCACGCCTGTATTTTGCCGAGTAGTAGAGAATCACACAGTCTACTTAGAACAGCGTATGTAAATATCGCTTCAAAGGATATTAGACTGGGACATTGTACGGAATTTTCTTAACTTTCCGCGCAAACTAAGCTGTACTTTACAAATAATATTCTGACAGCATCATCCCTTACCCCATAGAGGGGACGTTTAATATAACCGATAAATCATGACAGTGTACTACACTCCTCTGCCTACCTCTTCGTAGATTACAGGCGCGATGTTACTATACTATATAATGGTATCCATCAAGTCCAAACCACAAGCTAATCCAAGCGCTGGCAGATTATCTCGTGAGTAGGTCACGCGGTCATTCCGAGCTATTTAGGCTGTCGGGTGCGAATGGACGGTTTTAATCATTTATAAGGTGACCATTCACGAATGTTTCTCTAGTCGTTTTTATTTTACCAATAAAAGGGATAAAAATAACTCTCATTTTGTGAAGAAGAGGAAAGTTCGCCTCATTTTTTTAGGTCTTTCTACCATTCGATGGGTGCACTGGATTCATGAGTTTTCTCGAATCTGACGCAGCGTATTCGATTGTAGTTTTTAGTACTCTTTGTGCGAGGTTGAATTGTGGTTATGGCAACTTAAATAGGATGTAGCATTGGTCACATATCGCCAATATTAACCAATTAATACAGGTCAACTGATATGGACAGTGGTAAGTTACGAAGTAAAACAATTATTCATGTCCCGTGCAGGTATCAAATCCCAAATACATTTCGACGCAACCATAATCTTTGCCTTATAAATGTATAAAGTAATTTATAAGGTTTTTCTACACTATAAAAAGATAATGGGTTTCATGTTCACGTAAGGTAAAAGCAACTGTAACCTGCACACGCAACTTTCGTTCCAACGTTAATATTTAACTACTCGCCTGTTACCGCGACTTTTCTCGAAGTCATTTATTAATACATCCATTGAATATTTTTCGAATACACGCAGGTACTACGCAATGTATCATGACCTCTGTCAAAACTATTTAATTGACTCCCTCGTTGGTGTAGTGGTTGCGAGTGTGACTACCGATCGAGACGTTCCGGGTCCGATCCTCGGAAGGGGTACCATTGGATTGTTCTAGACGAAATTTCTAGTAGTGGCTAGGTGTCTGGATCTGTACCTGGTGTATACAAATAGGATATGTAGGCGGGAGTGTATCACACTCCCCTGCCTACCTTTTCGAGGATAACAGGCGTGATTTTACTTTTTATTTAATTCAACATATACATTGAGTGTCTAATAAATAATACATCTGATATAAATACCGTTGGTATAACGCAATGTAATCCATTTTTTCATAATACCGCTTATATAACTGACGAACGTAATAAGTAATGTAACATATACACTTTAAATTCTCAAAACGATTGCATCTCGTTTTTAACACCCTTAATTAACATACATTTGCAACCCTTCTGATATGTAAGGGTATGTTCCAGTATCCAAAAGGGAATATTGCTATCAGCTGTAAGGTCCCCAATTATCGTCAAATAACCAATATATACAATAAAATATATATTTTGACATTGAACTCTTTATAGATAAAGAATTATCGTGCTATAGTGGTATAATGATGAAATGACGGGTTGATATTTTTCAATATGATCACCCGAAGTATTTCTCATTAGCGAAGTATAAAGTGTAAACAGCCATGCCTTCCCGTGAAGCTCGAGTGAACAAACAGATGGACGGACGTATGTATGTACGTTCCATTTTTATATACAAAGCTAATGTCCATAATTAATCGCATACAAGTATTGAATACAACGGTGTTGCGTGAGGCAACTCCCATTGATTTATCACTGTTGAATACACTTTAGAATACAACGGGTTGAGGCGGTGGCCGCTTCCTCGAGATAAATTTTCCGTCAGATCTGCTTATTAAGAAATTCATAGGCTAATATTTTTTTTTATATATGAAATTAATTGACTGTTAACATCTATTACGTGAAACGTTACCTGCTGCTTAGCATTGTGAGATTGATATTATACTATTCAGTTATACCATTTTTAGTACTGATTTATAATACATCAGTGAATACGTTTTTAAATACAACAAGCAGGCTTTTAAAAATATACTATTATATTATCAAGTCCAGTCACTTACAAAGTAGACAGAGAGCATGGTTATTATAATAACAAGTATTATTACATTTAAAAAAATCAAGAATTAAATCGAACATTTCTTTTCAGAAAGCTTTATAATTGATAAAATTTTTACATGTTATACTATAACATACTATATACTATAATAATATTAGTAAATTATTAATATTAGGACGTCGTGGATAAGCCGCTCTAGATTGAGACAGTTAACAAACTCTATTTTCAATCGGGGTAGAGTCGTGTTTGCTGTTCCGACTATATCCTGTCGCCGGGCAGGCGCTTGCTGGGACATGTCGCGTTTCCACTGTATCGCGGCACTGCCTCTAAAGTGCTGTAACTGTATTAAGAATTCTTTTGTATTTATTTTATTTTACCTCTAATAGTTTAGTGAGCGTTTTGCAAACATGTTTGTCGCACTCTGTACTCTCTGCCTACCTTGTACCTGACGTGACATATGTATGTATGAATATGTGTATGGTGGTGGTAAACTTTTATAGTAGGTCGATTCACTAACTCTTTCTTTCTTTTTTTCTTTATTCTAATGCCATCGAAACGCATGTTTAAAAAATGCTAGTACAGTTTTTAATACATACAGTTCTTCCTTGAGATATGTATTTCAAAACGGTAAAAACCAAATGCAAATCGATAAAGTGGTTATCGATTTACATACAAAATAACAGACACTTGTCGAGACTTCCTTTTATATCTACATATGTATGTATGAATACATTTCGTCAATTAGTATAAACATTACATTCAGTGTCCTTGCTACTAGTATGACATGTGAATGGCTAGTGATATATTGTTCGTTATCGAATACATCTAAACTTAATTGGATTTATGTCAAACTAACCAGCTCGAGTAATTGGTCTTTTCGATATGCCTTTTTGCATTGTTTGACTGTTTCTATGTACATATAATTATGACCTACTGTGATCATCTATGGTTAATTCTTTGGATTTTTAATCAGTTTTGGTTAATGCTCTATAAGCATGATAATGTCTAGATTGAAAATTTATTGCCTTTTGTTATGAACGAATGAATGAAAATTTATTTAGGTATAAAATTATCCGTTTTATTGGAATGATCGACATAAAGTTACGCCTACTAAATCTCAGAACCGGTGTTTGTATGAAGACTGCTAAATGTAGAAGAAGCAAGTCCGGTCTGTTAGGATAGAGAGTTTTGACAATCGGTGCTCTCCGCTTCTTAAAATGACATCTAAGAATAAAAATAATAAACAAGGCTACCTCTGTAGGGCTTAATAAAATACATTCTAAATAAATTAATATGTTCCAAACAATGGAAACGCGCACAGCGCTGCCAAGGAAGCGTCCGGAATCTGAGACGGGATTCCCGTCGAATACCTACCTACCGCAGCGGCATATCCTGCAGGATTAGCCGCCACTAACGTTTTAATCCTCAGGTTTGTACAGAGTCCCAGTTATCCTTGTGACTTAGTAGTGCTCGGACTTAATCTTGGGCGAATTTCTACAATTAAGAACTTTGTACCAAATATTATATAGAAACAAGATTTGAAAGAGTACTAATTAAGTCTTCATATGTCATCAAATTGTATAAAATGTGCTTGTGGTATACATTCACAAAATTAATTAAAATTATATGCTCTTATTCATATTTAACATGTCAGTACAATTTTAATAAACATATCTCGTTTTTAACAGCCAGCAGTTCATTAAAGTGTATTTTTTATCGATTTGTTTCAATAAGTCTTGTTATTATTGGTTTTAGTTTCATTAGAAACAATGTTTATTGAATACTCTTCGTACTATTAAAACATTCAAAAGATATATTTTCTTGGGTATAAATGATTAAATTATCTTCTGGCGTTTATCTAGTGTTTACAGCGACCTCTCTGAGTTCGTCGGGAGCTCATGAAGAAAGATCTAGTATAAGTCGCAACTATTCGGTCTACCTTGAAAAATATACAAGTTAGGCCGGTACATTTATACAAAACGTAACTTCATACATGTAATCTCCGAAGCGGTAGGCAGGGGAGTGTAGTACACTCTCAACGTTCACCACTTACCTTCCCACATTTATTACATTTTTTCAATAATGAAAAATATAAGTTTTAAATCATTTGACTTTCCGCTTCTCCGCTTATCATTGACGATGACAATAACAAAATGTAATATATGTACATGTACGTATATACCTATTAGCAATTTAATTGTTATTCAAATTGATAACTTCGTTTATATGACCGAATAATCTATTTTATTGCTTTGCGGGGCAAAGTTATTGAGAAAAATACTTGATTGAATGTAATCATATGTAAACAAGAAGCGTGTGTACTTCAACTTTATTTAATTAAATTGATAATTTTATATAAAATTGAATGTTAATCGTCATTAATAATATCTAGTGTTATTGAAGAGTATCGCTGAATGTAAGTAAAACGGAGATCGTTGACGGCGTGATATAACGTTTTGAGTTTATTATTACAAAGTAAATGTATATTCTACGCGTATATTTATAAATGTTTTTTTATAAATACATCGGTAATGTGAGTATTGCAGTGACTGCACGCTGATAGAATCAAAATGCAGGTTACCAATAAGATTACATCGATAGTCCATTATCAGCCCCGATAGCCGGTCGTTCACCTGAGCGGCGCCCGCTACGTAGAGTTTTTGAGCGTGACCAAACAAATAGCTGATTCAATTTATAATTATAATACAGTGTACTGTTTTATTAAGTTGATTTATTTTCCATTAATCAAATAAAAAAATGATTTTTAATATTTCATTTACATTAGTACATTAGTAGGTCAGGATTTTTATTAATATAATAATAATTAGACAATAAAAACCCGTTTAAATATATGCCGTGGCAACCTATAATCAAGACTAAGGGTTTTATGTTTTATGTACGTACTAATCGCAATGAAATGTATGTCTTGTCGGTTGTATTAGTAAATAAAAAATTTAATTCAAAAAAAAATTTAATTGACTGCCTCGTTGGTCGTGTTGGGCACGGCTAAATGTTCTGGTTACCGACGGGCAGCAGCGTCGGCGGTGCAAAAGGCGGATCCTGCGATCTCCAACCCGTATACCCAGCGAGGAGATTACGGGCATAAACCCCCTTTTGGGAAGGTCTATGTCCAGCCGTGGACTGAGATAGGCTGATGCATTTCCAGTGGATAAATAAATATCCGTCATCATATGTATAGAGTGTTTTAAAATGAGTTTCTGACAGTCTAACCGGAACTAATCCTTTATCGTCTCCTGTAAAGTACAGAATTGCTGTGAAAACTGTGAATCATTGCCTAACTAGATAAATATTTTTTAGTTTGCAAATATGTAGTTCAATTATATTCAATAACCCATTATTTCAATTACCTATATTAAATTCGATTATTCTAAAATAACTTTACATTTATTTCTTTCTTAATTTACAATAAAATACCTAACAGTCAGTGATAGAATTATACCCATCTATACTTTTAGTATGAAACCTGTATGTAATAATAATAATAATTGTAATATCTACGGTTTAAATTTTACAAAATGTTCCCTAAAGTTACGCGAAATTTTGCAACGAATGATAACAGTTAACGATAATAATTTCTAAGCAATCTAATATCTGGTGTACCTACTTGGACCCATTATAAGGTGCTATTTAAAAATAAATTAATTTAGTTCGATAATAATATTGCAGATTGCGTATGTCTGTTCCTAAAATGTTCGCCACAGATAAAATTTATAGGAGATTATTGCTAAATAATGTCAAAGTTCATATCGACTGAGGCGTCATGGCATTTTAATAATGTTGTCGTAATTATACGTTGGGATTAGATTCTCACGTTCGTAAAAGAAGTCGAATTTAAACGACTTACCAGCTCGAACTTTTTTAGTTTTTTTTCACACGAGTTTGTGGGATCCAGGTTTTTGTCTAAAGCACTGTAACAGATAAAAAGTTAATAATATGTTTTAAACAGTGTCCGGAGTTTTATATTGTAATACCACCGCATCTATTTTTCGCATTAACCAGCAGTGTTTATTTGCTCCAATTCTACAGAATGGTCAGTCACTGTTCCAAAAGAAATATTTAGGCTTAACGATTTCAAAACGTGCTTCATGTTTTAAGAACATTGTTATGCACCTATAAACACATACGTAACTACGTAACTTCACGCCTGTAATCCCGGAAGAGGTAGGCAGAGGAATGCAGAACACTCCCACGTTTCACCGGTTAGGTTTACATCCCACTATGCCATGCCACTATTGCCATGCATCGGGCACATATCCAGACTCCGAACCACTACTAGAAAATCTAAATTAGAAAATTTTATAATATACACATACATATATCTATAAACTACAATAATTATTAAAAAAACATAACATTATCGCTATAAACCCTGAAGAGGTAGACACAGGACTACAACACTGCCGCGTTTCATCAGTTATTTTTACGCCCCACTATCAAAATAACTATTATTCTAACCATTTTAACATCGATAGAATTGCATGACATTAAGTAATGTTTATTATTATTACTAAATTACGTAAATATACGTTTAACTGTAATATACATACGACGTATAGTAATGCTACCATCCGTAACAAATACTCGAAGTCTCTGACTGATAAGGGACTGTAACTAATTCCTCAAAACGGCGAAACGAATGGCTCTCGCGGACCGATTATTATTATTACATGAAAAAATATATTACTAATTACCTAATTATCCAGTTTGTTATTATGTAGGATATTTTCTAATGTACGTGAGAAAATGTGTTCTAAGGTGTGTGTCTAAGTCTGCCAAACCGCACCTATCTCGCGTGGCAGACTATAGTTTTAGGACGCTCCCTCTGAAAAGAGGAGACACGTGTACAACAGTGGAACAAAAAAATGGATTGGTGATGATGATTGGTATGTAAAGTATTCTAAATGTGATATTAGTAATCGCCAATGGTTATCGTGTTTTTCTGAACACAGTGCAAAAAAAAGGGTAAAGTACTTTCAGCAAAACATTTTTATTATCGTAATTTTGATATGTCATTACGGCGGAACCCTTAATTGATGCTATGAATTTAAAATTATAAATTTATAATTTTTAATTTATTTTTATAATTCGGCGAGGTAATTAATGCTACCAGTGTTTTGGGAACCATGTCTCACAAGGACATTTTAGATAAACTTTTTTTAAATTTATAATATTATTATTATTAATTTCAAAATGTCTGTGTATATTAGAAAAGTATTTAAATACATATCTTATTACATACTAGCGGACCCGGCAGACGTCGTCCTGCCCGGATAAGCAGTTTT
>DWMG01004902.1:0-10581 GCA_018244855.1 Elbella merops | reverse complement strand
GGATGCGAAGAGCTGCAGATCGAGCTCAGTGGCGTGTCATTGGAGAGGCCTATGCCCAGCAGTGGACGATGATGATGATGAACACCTAATACCATAATACACACTTTATAAATGTATAATAATGTTATGTGAAACTTATCGAAACTCCGCAAGTGGGAAAGGAAGTGGGAAGTTCGCAAGCGGTAACTAGTTCAATGCATTTTGATAAACAGCAGCAAATATTACATCACGCGAGCGGTACCGTCGAGCTCACTAAGTGCATGTGATATTCCCACACTCATGTACCTACTTGTACACGGGCATTATGTAACCTTTTTGGTGATTGAAAGATAATATTTCACGATGTGACGCAACAAGTAAGATCTGTAATGTTGGAGACTGGCAATTAGCGTACTCTGCCTTCAATGTACTGGACCTGTCGTGAAGTTTTAATATGAATAATGATGCATTAACAAGGCAAAGAGAAGCATTAATAAATATAGTGTTTATAAATCTATTTGAAGTTAAAATATACGAGTAATACACTGTTCACAAATACTAATCTTTTGCATGTTTAGTAGTGAACAAAATTATATAAAACAACCAAGCAATCAGTCTTATAAACGCATATAAAGGTGTGTTCGTGTAATACTTGACAGTAATATTTTAATAAGCTTATTGTTAAGTAAAAATACGGTGAAAAACATTAAACTATTTAACGCCAAACGCAAAATCTTAAACAATTTTCAATTTTTTTTAAAATGTCTGTGCTCTCGATGCGTGATATGTATGTATGTACATTTGAGAACAAATATTTTATTAAGGAGGTTATTTTACGTATGAGTAAATAAACAATAAGTACGTTATCAAATATAACATTCGTTAATAAGCAAATACGTAATAAACAAACACTGAACACAGTCGAACGATGTTTTTATGATACAAATTAAGGGCAAAATATCCTCAGCTCGCGTGTTGAAAGCGTTGGAACAAACATGTAACGTACTAACTTGGATAAGTACGAAATAAAGCCTTTTGGAAGTATGTTCTCCCTTATGTAAGTCAAGCATAAATCTATAGTGGCTATAAGAGCTGAAGATTGAGCTCAGTGGCGTGCTTTTGCAGAGGCCTATTTCCAGTAGTGGACGGGAGTAGGCTGATGATGATGATAAATCTATAGATCTTAAACTTTGAAAAGTCTTTTGCAAATATATTTTATCTTATATTAGTTAATGAAAAATCCATAGATCTGTAACGAAAATATTAAAATTGTACAGGGACTACTTAAAAAGGTCATCAAACTGGTTACTAGCCAGCTCTTAGACTTGTTAATTTTCCATTCTACAAAAGCAATACGAGTATGTTGGCATGAGTTTGGTTTGATTTGAATTGAGTTAATGCATTATAAGAAAATGGTATTTTTAAGCCCTGCTAAGCATGATATTTTTCATGAATATGCGCCTTCTGCGGGTAATTCATGAAAAATCCAGATGACAGATGAATTTGTCACGGTAAATCTTAAAAGTATAATTGTATTTTGTTGAATATATTAAATTTTACTTTTCGAAGGAAAAAATTTAATTCGAATAAAATGTTGATATATGATATAAAACAAATAAATATTTATAAGATGCTAAATTTTTTTCTTTTAAATTTTCGCAAGCCCATTAGTACTCGTATATTATACTTTGCAAAAAAAAATTGTAGTCATAAAATGTATGATTTGGTACTTAATATTTGATGAAAATAATTGATATATTTTTTTGCAAGCAGGTGTACTACGAGCGTGTAAATACTCACAGTGCCAGCACTTCTTTCGCCCACGCGTGTTGTGGCCAGCGGGACGCGTCAAGAAACTTGGTGCTGGACTCCAAAACACCCATCACCAAAGTGCGGTTCAGCAAAGGTTTCGCGTTCGCGAACATCGAAGCTGCTAGCGGTATGGCAACATGTTATACCAGTAGAGAATCTTTAACAAAGTGTCGATATTTAAAAGAGTCACGTTTGATAATTTTTGTCACTAGCCAGTAGTTGTGCCAACATTATTAAAAAGTTCTTCGGTTAGTTAAAGACACTAAGCTAGAAATTCTTAGTAAGGAATTTCATGTTAGTTTCCTTTGACAACAACACGTAATCGATGTCAATTAAGACTTTTATACTAAGGATTGAATTAAAATATCTATGAATATGCCAACTTCAGAATATTTAATATCGCTTGAGTATATCGTTCGAGTATATCGTTTGCGTAAGTTTTAAATTAAATAAGAATAATGGAAGACGATATATTATATTAGAAAAAACACGCATGTTATAGCATGATGAGAAAATGGTGTAAGTGGTGATAAATTTTACATTATTAATTTAATTTACAGCTTAATAACTAAATGTGGTCATGCTATGTAAACAATCAAAATGTATTTAGAGAGGTATTCATTAAGCACATAATTATCGTACAACTATATAAGTCAGGACGACAGCATTAAAAAAGCCAATAAGGCTTTAGCATATAGCACTTCTAGTAAAAGACAAAATTCTGTAGTATTTTTTGCAAAATAGTATACCTATGCTATAACTTTTTCGACGATTGAAAAACGTTGCCCCGCAAATGTGTGTCGTTCGCGCTGTTCATTTAAATCACTGTCCGAACCTGTTTGGTTCGTGTATCAATTTTTTCCTTACATTTCTTTTTTCATTTCCTTCAAATAATATCTTAACAAATTGTAACATTTATTCATATAATTGTTTTAATTTTCTTTGTTGCTTTATGCACTAGGTTAGTTTTACCGAATGACGCTTCCACCAGCGGACCTGCTGGAAGATATTTCAGTGTGCAATAACTATTCATGTCCATTTTTTTTTGATTGTATAAATAAAAAAAAACAAAGAGGTCTAACATTTAATCTTAGTTTCTGTAATATACGCTACACTTAGCTTTTTAGATTGATGTATTCATTATTTAAAATGTTTCTTAATTATGCTTCATGCTTATGAACAGAGGACGAAATTAATGCCAAATGGCACTTTCCGCCAAGCAATCTAGTTGATGATGAAATTTCGGGGTAGGCGTCTAAGCATCTTAATTTAAAATTTTTTAGTGTATATTAGACGTTGTACAGTTATTCGTTTCATTAAGGTTCCGCATTCAGTGTAATGAACCTGCGCATAATAAGAGCCGATTCCCGAGAGGCATACCTGTTACAATTTAATTATCTGACGTTAAAATGGCACTGGAAGTTACAACATTCTATAAAATTTATTACACGTTAAAGAAAGCGTGATGAAAATTATTATTAAATCCTTAAATTCTAAGCATGTGTGTATCTGATTAGTTTCTATTAAAAATTAAAATAAATTTAAATCGACGTATTATTAATACGACTCGTATGTATCATAAACATTCTACCTTTCGTTTCTTGAAAAACTTTCTATAAGCATTTGCAATGATCCTCGCAAGAATACGTTTAAAATTATTGTTTCTTCCAGTGAACGTGAATATAAATTGTTGTATGGGTGTTTTTCTGACTCTTATTATAACCCTTTAAATTTAAAGATTGTAAGAGATAATTTGGGTAACAAGGAGATGAATGTTGATTGCTAATAAATTGGAACGGAAGAGAAGAAGATACTCGTAATGCGCCGAAGCTAAATCAATTGGGAACAGGGAAAGGAAATTATGAAAGATAAGCTTAAACGGGAATAGAAAGCCAAATCGTCTAAAACCATGGTTTAAATTAATTTGTATTTCACATATAGAAAATAGCTATTAATTATTTAATTTCTAAATTAAAACATAACATGCAAACGTTGACGTAAATAAAGGCAGTGGAAAGAAATATGATTTAACGTCGGCTCGCTCAATGATTGCCAAAACAATTATTTGTAGTGTTTCCCATAGTAAATAGTCACAAAATGTTTTTCAGGGACATATGCAGTTGCAACACTATTATATCCTGTTGTTGTTCTGCTGAGGTTCGGTGTTATTTACGAATTTACTGAAATATAATAATAGTATGAGTGTAGCCGTAGAGTTTTCAACAATAAGATGAGAAAAGGGATGGATTTACTGCAGTGATACTTTGCTGATTCTATAACAGAAAATATTCCCAGTTGTAAATATTTTTCCCACAAAATTAGGTCAAGGAATTTTTTTTTTGTTAAGTCAAATACTGAATGTGTTAAAAATGTATTATTTCTCATTGAAATATTGTCGTTGATAACATTTTTGCGTGGAGGATGGACGTGGTTAGCATGCGTTAGTAAGTAGCTCAACTGAATCAGTCCGTGTATTTGACAAATAGGTTTCATTCAGACTGCACGACTCTACCTCTTCAATTACATGCAATACTTTGCTGACTCTATACTATATAAATTGTTCACAAAAATCATTATACCATGTTCCTAATCGGTAATTTTACAACCAGCCGCCATCTTGACATGTATCTTTCTTATAGATATTGCAGTTGCAATATTGGTGGTTGCAATATTTTTAACGTGTTGCCTGTCTTAAAAGACTGGATTTTTTTTGTAAATACAATCCTAATACATACCTGTAGTACTGCTTATAATATTTGAAATATAAAAAATAGTTACAAAAATGTATTTTATTAATTTCAAATTGTCATTTTTTAATATGTCGATACGTCTGTAAGGTTTAATACATACTAACCCATCTTAATTTTGTTTAAGAATTCGAAGACCAGCGCTCAAGATTTTTCGCGGAACACGAAAGATTTGACGATTTTATGGAAATGAGAGAAGGATTAGACTTAATAGGAGTTAGTTCTTTCAAGGAATACATGGTCGCTTACAGGTAAGTATATTTTAACGGAAAAATATTACCTATAAGGATCAGACATTACATTTCATTTTCATTAAGGGGGATGTGAGAGGTTCCTAAATAATATTTTAGCAGCCCAAGCCAATCTCTGCTGCACGTGGTGACTCTTGTTAGGTTGTATGCATTATGTTTAATGAAGCTCTGGCGACTAATCGCAGTATAGCGCATTCTCAGAGGCACGGCTAAATGTCCTGGCAGCTTATGTTATGCCCTGTGATCCCCAATCCGGATACTTAGCGTAGGGATTTATGGGCAAAAATTCCCTATGAATAGGAAGTCTATGTTCAGCAGTGCACTAAGACAGGCTGATGAAGTGTGCATTTGTTTAACTGACATCGGCGCATTTTATCATGATGATAATCATGTAGTCACCATTGGAGGACCTTTAAAGCAATTCTTTATTGCATTTTAAGACATGTAAGTTCGAACTTTTGATCAAAAACGAAATGTATGGACTGCTTCGACGACAGTAATACTGGATGTAAACTGAGTACTATATCAAATACACGTCATTTCCGGTACATAAAAAAAACGTATATCATAAACTGTACTGAGCTATGTTTAGGTTAGAAAAAGAAACATGTAAAAAACTCTAACAAAGTCCGTTTTCCAGGGATGCCGATAGATGTCCATGGTATTCGTCGCAAGTTCTCTTCTGGACTCTATCCTGTTTACTTCTTTCCTGGCCTCTTCGTATTATAATAGAGTGTAATACAGCATATGTTCATTATACTGTGAGTATTTAATTTTATTACTTATTGTAGTATGGTCTTACATACCATCACAATATATTGGCATGAATATTAATACATAATTATTTTTACAATACATATCAAAAGTTGCTTTTACTTTCAAAGAAAGAAAATAAGAAGAAAAAGAAACATTAATTTTAACAAAAATAAAAAAGGACTATGATAAATGAAACGCAAGTAACCTCCTATAAATATTTAACGCGTTCTCTCGCAAATTTCGCTGCCTTTCTAATAATTCCCTAAGGGAGGAGGCTGTTAGCTCAAAGTATTTCCTGTTCTCTAGTAATTGTTGTATAAAAATGGGCGTCCAATCTCCCACGGTAATACAACACTCTGGAAATTTGAGATTTCAAGAAACAAACGCATAATTTCAGACTATTGTGTTAGTAAGGTTTTCATGTTTATTATGATTTTTAATTATTGTTCTATAATAGAATATATGTAGGTATAGGGAATTGAGATGTTATTGTCTAGTATGTACTTTAGCTTATATCGTTAGACCAATTTGAGGCAGGAATGACATATGTATTTAAATTATTAGAAATTGCTTTCGCGATGTCAATAAATGATACCCGTATAACATGTACCTAATTATTCAGGGCAGATTTTAGATTACTTTGATGTAGCTTGTTCAGTTACGTATGTATCGTACAGTAATGAAAACATTATTCATGAACATGTTAGAATGTATGGTGTCGATTAATTGCTAAATAAGGTTCCCGTACATGTATATTAATTCGCGACACATATGTCAATAACATTACTAGTTTTTTCACAACTATGAACTGTCGCACCCTTTTTTTTATAGAATAGGGAATTTTTTTATAGAATACCCTCCTAATTACAGCCTTATAAAAGCAATGATAATAATTGAGGCACGTTGTTACAGATAACAAAAATTTTCGGCACGAACTACGAGTTAGATCCGAGCCGTCAACTTGACTTAGATACACATTTATCCGATACATTACCGCCGGTGCCCGCGACTAACTACGCATGGGCCCTTGCAGATGAGCAGAGCGCTGTGCTCTGTTCCGCGCCCCGTCCCCCGCGCACCCTGCCGCTCTCCCATGCTTCAACCGTTGACAGTCTCGAACTGTTCGCAGCCATCCGCGGCAATTGTGCTCTAGTTCCTTCTTACTCCGAGGCTATGCGCATCGACGCGTCCCTCCGAGAAGACCCCGCTGAAAACGCTCCCGGTGTCTTAATAGATATTGAAACTGACAGGCCAAACAGACCAACCTTTAAGGCTGCGTCGTTCGACGAACCTCCCCGACGTCCAAAAGTCACCATAGCCAGCACCCACTCTAGTAACAACATCGCTGCCGGTACCAGAAGTAATGAAGCGAAGCAGCAAAATCGTCGGTCGTGGGCAGGAGTGTTGACGGGTGCAAGAAGCGCTAGACAAATACTAGACGACTTAACTAGTAACAATCCGACCAGCTATGAACCTATCCCGGAACCTCAATCTATGCGACAAGGTCAAAACACTCTATATTACTCTAGGGAGTTGTCACCGACGTGTTCCAGAGATCCGTTCGGAGGCCGCGCGCAAACGACCCCTACGGATGAGCCGCCGTCTTATGAAGAGGCTTTAAAGCTGCCAGCTTTAAGACGATTAACTAGATCCATTACGGGAACAGACTTAGCAGGCCCTAGAAGAGCGTTCCTTAGGGATGTGCTCGCGAATAGAAGATCTTGCTTAGAGGGCGTCGGGGTTCTTTCAGGAGCTAAGGTAGTAAGGTTACCGTTTACTGAATCCGGTGATGAGACACCTCTATAGCGCTTCTGTAGTTCAATTATTGACTTTTTATGGTGCAATAAAATGTTTATATAGGTACTCGTATAGACCACGTTGTCGTCAAAAGAAGCCGTATAAAGTGAGATAAAACTAATAATGGTTCATAATGGGTTTATAGGCTGTGGAACTGTCAAATATTCTGAAGAATGAGTTTACTATGTTGTTAACTTAATGAATATACACGATAATTGAGGCGAAATAAAAATGCTAACAAATACAAAAATGTAAAAATACTAGAAAAAAATCTTTACGTCCATATTTGTTCATTATTAAACTACTCCTGTATTGGACTGGATATACGTATTGTTCGAGGTATTAAGTCACTTTTAGGAAACTACATATTACATGGAATAGTGCGCAAATGTAGATAAAAGCTTAATGCTTATTCGAAGACAAGGAGTGTACATCCCGATTGAAGGATCTGACCCTAACCCATCCTCAGTATGTCAATTACTCGTGCATGAAGACATCAACGTTTCCAAAAGTCTTACAGTATATATTATATACATTTTTACTATGTTTAAATCCTGATATTTATACTACACTAATTAATACAAATTTGAAATGAAATGTGGACCGAAACGACAAAATGAACAAAGTTAAAAATCGTATTAAAAAAGTGAATGAATTGGTAAAGTTCTATACACGGACTGAGCAAACATTATCGCCAGTTCTATTTTTCCATGCTCCAGAAGTTATCTCACTGTTATTTTCTGCTCCATAATGTATACTGTACACGCACACTTATATTACTAGTGTTCCAAATGAATAAGGGTAGGAAAATATCCAAAACTCATTTTTGATTAGCTTTATTGACGTACTTAATTCCAACAATTATTAAAAAAAATTGATGGATCCAAAACATTCTTGTCTCTAATACAATAGTTTCATTACTGTTTTTATATAAATTATACATGTTATACTCATCACGATCGTTTATTATACAACATGTTACAGCTACTCATTATAATTAAAAGGCAGTGCCTTGTATTGTTGTTGTATGTTTAAGCATTTGTATATGTACTGTTAAGTCAAACGAGCGTGAAATACTAACTAAATATAAACTTCAAGGCGCAATAGAAATAAATTGAATGGCGGTGATTATCCAAATAATTGGCTAAAGTAACATTATACGTTGATTGTGGACGGCATTATGGCAACTCCGGTTTGAGACCACAAAAGGTGAAGATATAAGAAAACAAATTTTGCTAGTCACCGTGACCGAAAAGTCAGTATGCGTATGAGATTTTCCTCTTCAGCGAGTTACGGTACAAACCGACCCGATAATAATATTGTAGTCTCCTAATTACTTACAGCTTGCAGTCAATTAATATGAGCTAGAGAATGAGATTACATTAATGTAGATACAATATCTCTACATAATTTAAATAGATCCGAATTTCTGATTCAAATTTAGTGTGTCTATAAGTCCAAAATTGGTTTAAGCAACGCTTGTTTTGCTTAAGGGTATAGTAAATACGAGTAGATATTGCAACTCATGCTCATTTGCTGGAATAGACAATGAGGAGCAATATCATTAGATATATCATCAGAATATTCTAGAATTTGTGTAAATAATTCCATGAATAGCGTGATCTTGCAAACTCATGAGAAAACTAATATAATTGCGACCCAAGACACGCAAGGTTTTTTCAGTTAGGACGCATTAAAAATTTATACTCGGATGATCTAAGTGATCACTCAAATGTAACCAAAGAACAATAAGTATCATTACATTAGTACGTATATAAAGAAAAACAAATAGAATACTAACGTCCATATTTAAAAAATGTTACAAATTAAAAAGATAACTCGTGGGAATCGGTGATATTGTAACGCAAAGTTGCTCTTTAGTTTTTACCAATACTTACCCACATTTCAATAAATTTTATTATTTTTAATAGTATAAAATTAATTTCAGCAGACATGTCTAGATAATATCCATGATGATATACCTATATTTTATATAGTATAAGCTAATATAAATGGTGCACAATGTAACATATAAAATTGTCGTCATTTTAGTCTGTATAATTATTAGATAGTTACAACCCGTGTTAGATAACATGAGGCCTGTGTGATGACGTCACAGCGGCGTGGAGGTACAGTGTGCACAAAACTAATTACCAGTTCTATTACGGCTCTATTAGACTGTTAGCATCAGCATAACTCTATTTAAATGAAAACGGATGATACTTAGTCGTTAAGTACTACATTCACTTAGTACTCAGGTCTCCAGTTAATAAGCACGGGTTGTACCAGTAAATGGTAATATTACCAAAAGTGATACTAATATAAATAATTATATTATGTACATAAGAAATTGATGCAACTGCTGATAATCAATATATGCTACAAAATGCGTACAAAGGAACCAATATATGTATTCTGAATTTTGCAACATAATATGCAGTTTTATCTATTACTACGAAGCCTAGCAGCGAGCCTTTTGCATGACTCTATTAAATATTCGATGGTAAATAAAAATTGTAGCCTATATGTAAATATAAATACTGAGTACTGATTAAGAGAATACTAAGTGAAGTGCCAATAAACAATATTACAAAATGAAATAAAGTAAGTCAAACCAAACGACCATTTGAACGTTGAGCTACCGCTAAATGTAAGATTAATCATATAATACAATATAGTAAATAATTGTAAACTAAAACAAACAATAGCTAGATATTTTCTGATGCTTTTATTTATTTTAATTTACGTGAGAATATAAGTTCGTTTTCAGTAACAAGTCAGTTTAGTCGTAGATACCAATGTACTAAGTCGATAGCTTATGAGTTTTGAATGTTGACACTCCTTGTGGAGGTTCTTATGTGGTCTGATGTATACTTAGATCGCATACATTTGAAACCAAATAGCACTGAAAAAATCTTATCATAATTTACAATCCTCACTAATTAGGACATGGAACGAGTAGTTATAAGTATCAAAATTAATGGAATACTCAATTATTATTTTCCCTTATGTTCCTCACAATTGCGTTGTAAGAAAGGGATTATTCGCCACAGCTAAGTGTATTTTTACAGTATTTACTGAAAAAATATGCTGGCTATACGTTCTGAAAATGGATTGAACTTAATTGATTTGATTATTCCGTTTTATTACCAAATGATTCGTTAAATCAAACGTTATTGTGGCTTGATTGGAAAATTAATTTCATACCTACCAATGTTTACCAAGAAGCCATTTTTATT